>PVKS010000769.1:158467-171660 GCA_004027875.1 Aplodontia rufa | reverse complement strand
CCTGTCAGCTGGGTCTGTGACAATGCAGAAGATTTCCCCTGTGGCCCTGCCATGTGTTCTTGGGTGGACACTCCATCCCCAGGCCCCGGGTGTCTTTGTCCCCAGCCTCAGGATCATGCTTCAGTTGCCAAGGGGCTTGGACCACCATACCAAGTCCGTGAGAACAGAGAACTGAATGCTTTTGGCTGAATAACCCATCCAGAGGTCCCGCCTCTCCCTTGGGGAGCCTGGGTGGCGCCTCCTAGGGAGGTGTGGGATGGAGATCCCTGGGCCTCTGGCCTTCCTCCTGACATTTCTTTCCCCTGCTGTCCCTCTCTCTTCTTGAGAGTTCTGTGGTCAGGGGGTCCTGAGAGTGAATTGTGGTCACTGAGGCTTGTCTGAGGCCCCTGGGCCTGGGGGGCATTGAATGATGTGCTGGCTGTGAGGAGTGGGGCCCTGCACCCCACCAAGCAGCCCTCCTGGGGCCCCGAGGGCCGGCCCCTGCCAGCAGTGAACCAGATGTGTCTTTTGGATGGTGGAAGGGGAGCTTCTCTGTGTGGGTGTCCTTGCATGATGTGTGGGCTGCTGTGTTTTGATCGAAGGGAGCCAAACTGATTTTCCTGGCCCATCTCTCCACCACCCAAAGCAGAAAGTTAAATAAACATGGCCAAGTATTATCACAGGACAGGAGGAAAATGAACTCGGTCCCCATGGGCGGCCACATCTGGCAAGTGTTGGGCCTTTCAGGGCTGAGGATGAGACAGATGTGGTTGGGGGTGGGAAGGGCTCCATGTACCCCCTACCCAGTGACATGCCTTTTTTCAGGGCTCTGAGCCAGCCTTGGGGCCTGTGGGGGGCTGCAGGCTTCAGCTGCATCCTTACCCCGCCAGCCCTTCCTGCGGCCTTGCAGCTGGGCTTCCTCTGAGCCTTCCTGAGGCTCCCTGGCCCAGCCTGGTGCTGCAAGCACCGCTTAGGAAGCTGGCTATGCCTGTGAGGTCCAGCTCCTGGCTTGGAGTGGGGAGTGGCCTCACTAGCCTCGACCTCCATCCCTTCCCCAAGGGCCTTGGTAGGTGGGCAAGCCTTGTGGGGGCACTTTGTCCCCTCCTCCTGCCATCCTCTGCCCAGTGCTGTCCTTGGCTTGGGATGCTTGACTCTCACTGAACTTCAGCTGGCTTGGGCTTCCCAGAGCTCCACAACTGATAGATAGGTGCTCTTTGATGGGAGGAAGTGAAGACGGTGCACCCTCCCTCCACAATTTGTTAGAGGTGCCCGGTACTTCCTATGCCCAAAGTTCCCCAAAACGTGACATTTCCATTGGAGACCTTCAGTGATTCCCGTAGTCGACAGGTAAATTCAAAAATTGTTTTTCATTGTATTTATATGTATTAGGAAAATGTTACTTTTATGTTTATTTTAAGAGTTATTAGGGAAATCATTAGCAGCACACCAAACATGTGATTGCATGAGCTGCGCAGCTTAGAGGGGAGCTAGAAGACAAGGAGTCAGAGAAGAGAGCGCAGGAGGGAAGAGCGGGGTGCCTATTCCTGGCGGAAGTCTGAGGAGTGCTGTGCCCTGGATGTCCCTGCAGCCTTGGGCCTGTGATGTGGGTAGGCGCAGTCACTGCTCAGGACCGAGTGCCTGGGTAGGCACCGGCCATGGTGGTCATCTTCCTGCAACAATGACGCAGGTTCACAGTGGAGCAGCTGCCAGGTGGGGAAGCTTGGCCTCCAAGACCTCCCCATGGCACACTAACCGCAGTGGGTGGGCCCTGGGGCCATGCTGAGGACACACCTGTGCCAATGAAATGCCCCCCTCTCAAATCAGACTTATTAAAAGGGCTCACTCCTCGAGCCATAAAGCATTCTGATGCCCTCCCCTGGGGCATCCACATGGAACTAGGAAAGGTTTGGAAATGGTCGTTAAGGTTCATTCTTGTGGAAGGCGTGGGGCTTCTTGAAGGCAGCAGGTGGGAGGGGGCTGTGTGCACACAGGTAACACCGGTGCACTGTATGCTTAGGGGTGATCTAAATGGGCGCTTTGTGTTGTTCATTTTTAAATACACACATGATGGCGGAGTTAAAATAGAAAAGAAGAAAGGAGAGAGGGAGATATGGAGGGCAGGTCTGCATGTCAAACCCACATGAAAATGCGTGTATGTGCGTACACATGCGCTGCACCCCGTGAGTGTGCTTGCACGCGGGCATGCACACACACACACACACACACACGCGCACCAGTTTTCAATAAGAGACTCAGTTTCCTCCTTGCTGGTGTTTAAAATAAACCACATGTGCAATGAGGCCCTGAAATTTATTTACAGTATGTTAGCACGGAGGATAAGTTGTTACGGGGTCGTAAAAACATATTAGTTTCTACTTTATAGTGCTTTTCTTCAAAGGAAAGTAGAAAAAAGGAAAGACAGTGCGATTCTGGTCTCTCTGCCTTCTTTCTTTCTGCCCCATATAGCGAAGAGGTCTGGACTGATGCTGGTCCCTCTGCCCTGAGACCCCGTGGCTTGGGTCCATAGCCTTGGCGCCCACCTTGGTGCACGATCTGCCACTTCTGTGTGGTCCTCTGTGGGCTGGGTGGTGGCCCCTCCAGGCATGGCTGCGGTGCCCTCCACCTTTCATCAGAGTTGGACAGCTGGTGGGCGAGAGCTCAGCATCACCACCAAAACAGGATGCGGGAGCCAGACCCCGTCGTAAATCCACATTCATAGGCACACGTTTCTGGTTAACGAGACTGTGCAAAGATGGCTGTATGAAACGAAATATATATATATATACGAACAGGGAGATTAGCCTCAGGGAGAGACTGGATTAAACAAGAGGGCAGCCCAGGAGGCCTAGGGCCCTCTGCATCAAGGCCCAGGGAGACAGTTCCCCAGAAAGGGAATTTTCAGGAAACATCCCAACCCTGATGGATTTGCTGGGGAGGCAGAGACAATAATCCTATTTAGCATGGCCCACTCTACGTGATACACTAAGCTGAGCTCTTTACCTGGGTTATTTCACTTTGTCTTCAAAGTAAATAGGAATTTTTATTATTCTCTCTTTAAAGAGGTGGACATCCAGACTCAGAGAGGTGGGGTTATTGTTCAGGGTCATACAGCAAAGAAGAGGAGAGTTTGTGAGATTGACTTAGGCTGGTATACCCAAAACTGACTTCTACAGACTGAACTCTGGAGGGTTTGGATAAGAGGAGTCATTTCAACCCCTACCTTCTCAATCAATTTCTGCTTTTCTTTCTTTCTTTCTTTCTTTTTTTTTTTTTTAAAGAGAGAGGGACAGTGAGAGAGACAGAGAAAGAGAGAAACAACTTTATTTAGTTTTTCACATGGCCAACACTCAGTGTTGTACGTGGTGCTGGGGTTTGAACCCGGGTCCTCGTGCTTGCCAAGCAAGTGCTGAAACCACTGAGCCACCGCTCCAGCCCCAATTTCTGCTTTTCTGGAAGCTCGAAATAGCCTGGGGGACTCAGCCAGTGAGTTGCTGTTTGTTTCACACTGGCCAAGGGAAGAGGGTTGAAGCAGGCGAGCTTTGGAGCTGTGCAGACCCCAGTTCAGATCTAGGTCCTGCCTCCTACTGCTTGTGCCATTCTTCCCGCTTAAACAGATTCATGTAGGTTCAGCTTTCCCCAGCTGTAAAATGGGTACTGCTTTTGTAGGGCCATTGGGAGGAGTAGGTGTGAGTGTGAGTGAACGGTGTAGCTCACCAGAGATGAGCGGTTGCTGTCACCAGTGTCCCTGACATGCGAACTTGTGCCGAGTACCGAAGGTGGACAAGGAGGAGATGTAGAGATTTCTCTCTAAAGGGAGAAAGGATGGGGCTGTGGGATACTGGTTTCCATTTACCACGCACCTGGGTATTTGGGCTCTGAACCGTGCACTTTTTTTTTTTAAATTTGGCACTGGAGATCGAACCCAGAGGTGCTTTATCACTGAGCTACATCCCCAAACCTTTTTGTTTTTTATTTTGAGACAGGGCCTTGATAAATTGCTGAGACTGGGAGACAGACTTGAAACTTGTGATCCTCTTGCCTTAGCCTCCTGAGTCACTGGAACTATAGGCGTGTGCCCCTGCTCCTGGCTGAACCATGCTCTTTATAAACACCATCTCATTTGATCCTTAGAGCTACCTTGAGGGGTTACTGTGCACAGAGAGGTTACCTACTTGGTCCAGGTCACACAGCAGGCCTTGGTGGATTGGAATTTGTTCCTAATCCAAGCCCTCTACAGATGAGGAATAACTGGACTATCTAGTTGAGTCCAGGGCCATAGAGGTCAGGGGAGCTTCAGACAGTGATTCAACCAGGGGAGCCGGGTGGTTCTGTAGCCACTGGTCAGGCTGGCCCTGGGGACTTGGCCAGGGACTTGACTGAGGTCTTGGGCCTGTGTCCAGGTTTCCCCCCAAGCAGAATTGGAGATGGTGCTAGACTGGACCAGCTGGGACTACCTCAGATTCATCCTCACGTCTGTTTCTTTGCTTAGCCAAATTCCACTTGATTTGATTTTTCTAAACTTCATTTTTGATCAGGAAAATTTTTTGCTTTTATTAAAAAAGAGATCCATAGACTATTTTTTTTTTAGAAGAGGGACAATGAGAGAGAGAAAAAGAGAGAATCAATTTTATTTAGTTTTTCATGTGGCTTTGGTTGCTCTGACACTTAGTTGTGTACATGGTGCCGGGATTTGAACCCGTGTCCTCAGACATGCCAGGCAAGCGCTGTAACTGCTGAGCCACCGCTCCAGCTCCAACCCACAGACTTTTAACATTTTTGTCTACACTTGCTTGGTATTCTTCCTAAAATGGGTTAGGATAAGAGGAAGTCAGAATTTTAATTATCCTATCGCTGGGCTGATTTCCCAAACCCCGAGCCTTCTCTGAGGCCGTGATTGTGGACGGAAGGGCCCCACCTCTGAGCCCTGGGCTGTAGGCTGTGAGTGGCCCCTGCTGTCCAGGATCCCCCTTTTTTATTTCTCCATGGAGACTCCTTGTCACTTCTGCTTGGTTTTGTCTTATTCTGAGACTGGGATTCTTCTAGCATCCTCCATCATACTCCATCATTCATTCATTCACTTAGCTCCTATTGCCCAGGCCCCAAGAGGAACAAGCAGATGACACTTGTCACCATGGAGTTCATAGTCTAATGGTCAAAGGGCAAAGCCTAAGTCCCTTCTCTTCTCTTTCTCATAGCACCTAGCTTGGAATTCTGTAGTGCTCAATGCATTTTTTTGTGGGGGGTTAGAACCCAGGGCACTCTACCACTGAGCTACATCCCCAGCTCTTTAAAAAAAAAATCTTTAATTTCGCTAAGTTGCTTAGAGTCTCACTAAGTTGCTGAGGCTGGCCTTGAACTTGAGGTCCTCCTGACTTAGCCTCCTGAGTTGCTGGGATTACAGGTGTGCACCACCATGCCTGCCTTGCTCAATGCTTATTAAAGAAAGAAAAGGTGAAATACACATTGACTGTAGTTCCCCAAAGCCTAAATATGGGCAAATTCTTTGTTCTAGAAATCCTGTCTCTGGGAATGAATCCTAAGAAAAATCATTGAACAGGCACGTGGCCATGTAGGATGCATGTGAGTGTGTGCTGCAGGGTGGATGCTCTTACAGTCAGAAGTAGCTGGACTGACCCAGGTATCCAGCAGTAGCTGATTGGTTAAATTAGTCCCAGAGCCTCCAATCGGGGGACTGGGAGCATCATTGATATCGATGTATCAGTCTGTGATTTTGATGGAAAAACATGTTTACTACACATTGCTGTCTTAGAAAGACAGGTTTTGGAGCAGAATGTGTTCCGTAGTTGTAAGTATTGTTTACAACCTTCTGCAAAATTGTAACTACGTTTACTTCTGGTTTCTTAATTTTAACTCACTAATGTATTTCCCTAGTTTCTTACAACACAGATGGATCACTTACATCAGAAACTTTTATAAAAAGAAAAAAAGTTCATTCTACGAAACAGTAAGAAAAGGGCAAAAATGAGTGAATTCTGTTTGTGACATCCCTGGGACATTCTCAGTGAAAACCAGAGCAGGGCAGGTGCCGGAGAGTGGGGAGCTGGGAGAGGTGGGATGGCGAGGGGTGGGGTCCTGGGTGGGCTCCAGGCACCCCCCCTGTCCCCCGCATCCTGCTCACCTGTCTTTCCTCTTCCTCCCCAGCACTGTCCTCTGTCTCGAGTGCTGAGTGCACACATCGTTCCCAGTTCCAGGCTCAGTCTCTTTTGGTGATGTGCTAATGGCCATGGTGGAGCGCTTACACCATGGATAGCGGCAGCCACCTCAAACCACTGTGAAACAGAGTCTGTTCTTCCTCCTTGCGAGCCACCTGATCGACATTTACCAGCACGCTTCTGTCTCCCAAGGCTTCCCGTGTCACCCCAGGGAATTTGTGTGCTTGAGGAGACCCAAAAGATGAGCTCTTCTCCTTTTAGGATGCCCGGGAGCTGCTGGTACAGAGAGCGACATAAAGGAATCTTCTATAAATTTGGATCACAGGGGAAAGGGCTAGTGGGAGAGAGTGATTTAGAATTCAGTCTTGAATTCAGTCTGGAATTGGTGCCTTTGCTTGTTGGAGAAGTAAAATAAAGGGGTTAAGAATTCTGGTCCTGGGCTGGAGCGGTGGCTTGGCAGGTTTACGGCTTGTCCAGCGTGCGTGAGTATGCGAGTTTGAACCCCAGCGCAACGTACACAAGGAAGTCTCGGAGAAATAAAGACCACGTGAAAAACTAAAATAAAAATTATTTCTCTTTCTCTCTCACTGTTTCTCTCTCTTATAAAAAAAGAATCTGGTCTTGGCTCCAAGCCATCCTAACTCCAAGACCTTTAGCAAATTGGTTAGTCTTGTTTTTTTTTCATCTGTAAAATGGGGTTAATAGATGTACATAGAAGGTTGTTTAGGTCAGTGGTTCTCAAAGTGTAGCTTCAGAATCACCTAGAGGGGGCTGGGTGCAGTGGCTCACCCTGCAATCCCAGTGGCTCAGGAGGTTGAGGCAGGAGGACCACAAGTTCAAAGCCAGCCTCAGCAGTTTAGCAAGGCTCTTGGCAACTTAGCAAGACCCTGTCTCAAAGCAAAAGGTTAAAAAAACAAAAAAGGGGGGTGTTGGGGATGTGGTTTAGTGCTTCAGCGTTCCTGGGTTCCATCCTCAGTACAAAAAAAAAAAAAAAAGAAAAATTACCTAGAAGAAAAATACAGATTTCTGGGTCCTATCCCAGGCTTTTCTGGGATGGGGCCTCAGATTCTGTGCTTCTGCTAACTCTCAGGCCTGCATGCTAGAAGCACTGCTTTGGGCAGGGAAAGGCACATCAGGTGCTCACCCCGTGCTTGGACCACGGTGAGGGCTTAGTTGCCCTGGCTGCTCAGGGAGTGGTGGGAGCATCGTCCTGGAGGAGTCCAGGGCTGGAGCCTGCAGCACCGGGTTCTAGGTCTGTTTGGCCGCTGGGGAGCCACTTCACTTCTTTGGGGCTCTCTTTCCCCTTCTGTGAAAGGGGCCCGGGAAGCCCTGACTTTCTGGCAGCTGCTGAGGACACATCTGTGAAAGTCTCAGGGGCTGCGAGCTTCTGGTACAGGTTGTCGAGGAAGGATGTGAGGGTTCCAGCCCTGCTGCGGGCTGTCTCCTTGCCCTGGGGACCAGTGTGGGGAGGCCAGCTGTGAGGTGCTGCTCTTACCAGTCCCCAGGGGCCAGCAACGTCCCCTGGGCTGGGCTCCTCTTCCAGCTGTGAAGGACTCGTCAACAAAAGTGGAAAAAGACAGTTTAATTCACTTAGGCTCCCAGCCTGTGCCATGCTGTGGTCGCTTCTTCCTGTTCCTGGTGCATCGGAAGGCTCTGGGACACTCGGCCCCTTTCCTTTTTCCTGGCCAGGCTGCATGGGGCAGAAGAGGGGAGAGCAGCGGCGTTCACAGCTCCCCTCCTTCCCTCCTTGGCCTGTGAGCTGGAGCCATGCTCGGGGACTGCTGTGCTGGCTGGGGGCTTCTGGCCGTTGCTGTGACTCTCTGCGGCTTTGTTTCCTCACCAGAAAAGTCTAAGGACTCCCTCAAAAGTGGGCTGTGAGGAGGATGCACAAGCAGGTAGTCGGGATGCCCAGTGCCAGGCTGGCTTCTACTCTGGGTCCGGGAAGGTTGCCTCTTCCTGCTGTATGGATCACACCCCAGGTGTGTGTGTAGGTGTGCATGCTATGAGCAGGGGCTTGAAAGGATGGGAAAGGAAGTTCTATGGATCAAGGCAGAAAAACCGCTGGCCATGGTGGTGCACGCCTGTAATCCTAGCTACTCAGGAGGCTGAGGCAGGAGGATTCCAAGTTTGAGACCAGCCTGGAAAATTTAGGGAGAGCCTGTCTCTAAAAAATTAAAAAGTACAAAATACACAGGGGATGTAGCTTGGTGGTAGAGTGCTCCTAGTCTAATTCCCATTGCTATATAAAAACAAACAACAACAACAACAAAACCACCCAGAGAAACTCAACAGATTTAAATTTTAACCCACCCTGTTGAGCTTTTTGAAGCTCTACTTTCAGCCAGTGAGAAAGAGTACCGGGTTTGGCGTTGCCTCCAGTGGTGCAGGCTGGGGAGGCTGGGGCAGGTCTGCCATCTGTGTCCTGTCCCTGCTCTAGTGGAAAAACAAAACAAACAAAACATCATTTCTAGTGCTTACAGGAAGATCATGGCGTTCCACGTTCATTGTCTGCTTCACTCTTCATCGTCATCATTTTTACTTTTTTAATTAGGGAGAAGTGGAAGAGAGGAGTCAAATTCTTGCAGAGTTGCTCTAGATGAGGTTTTGCTGGGGCTGTAGCTTCTGCTCCTTCCACAGATATCTCCTAGTCCTTTCCTTTTGGGGTGTGTTTAGAAGGTGCACTGGGAAGATGGGTGATAGTGGTTGGGGGTGAGAGGGAGATGAGCCGGCTTGGGCGGTGGACTCACAGTGGCTCTAACCCTGCACCATGGCGGGGGCGACTGTGATACGGTCGATCCCTGGATGTAGCCGGCTCTTGTGCACGAGATGGGGTGAATCTCAGTGGGTAACCTGATCTCACTGTTCAGAACTCAGCCCTTCTATCTTTCCAGGCAGAATGAAACCTCAGCAGCCGGCCAGGACCCTGGGGGCAGAAGAGGAAGCTTGTGTTATCCCAGTAATGCGAGCTACCGTTGATTGCATGGTTACCTTCAGTCCAGTGCTTTAGGAATAGCATCTCATTTAGTCTTATCCATAGTCCTTTGAGCTTGGTGCCATTGTTATCCTTGTTTTATAGAGGAGACTGAAGGTCAGAGTGGTCAAGTACAGCAATCCCAAGGGAATTGGTTCCAGGACAGCCTTTACCTCCTGGCCAGATGCAAAACTCTGAGGATGCCTTCACAGGCAATTTAAGTATTTGCACACAACTTGCACAATCCTGCTGTAACTTAAAATAAAGTATTGGTATTGGGAATTGAACCTGGGGGGGGTACTTAACCACTGAGCCACATCCCCAGCCCTTTTATATTGTATTTTGAGACAGGGTCTTGCTGAGTTGCCAAGGCTGACCTCGAACTTGCAATCTTCCTGCGTTGGTCTCCTGAGTCTCTGGAATTACAGGTGTGCGCCACTGCACCCGGCCCTCCTTCATATTTTAAATCATCTCCAGATTACTTAAAATGCCTAATACAATTGAAATGCTATGTAAATAGTTGTTGTATTATATTGTTCAGGGAATAATGACAAGAAAAAAAGTAGCCTGTACATGTCCAGTACAGATACATTTTTTTACCTTAATATTTTTGGCTGAATCTGCGGATGTGGAACGGGTGGGTGTTGGAAGGCTGACTGCCCATACCTGGGGTTGGTCCTGGGTGGTCCATTGCAGGGCCCACTTCCTGAACCCCTGCATTCTTAGCTTCTTTCCAAATACTCAGACTCACTCACCTGTGTAGCTAGAAGAGCTCTGTTGGGTGACTTCTGGAAGAGCCACTTGTCCTGTAGGTAGGGACCTGCTTCTTTTTAGAATTCTTGGGCTATTGTGGGAGGTCTTCCAGTTCTCTCTGCTTTGTTCAGAGCAGAGCGAGGAGAGTAAGGGAAGCCAATGGCTGAGCAAGATTTAGGCTTCCAGCCCTTCTGCCTGGGCTTGGCCAGGGAGGCAATTTGTGGAAAATTTCCAGAATTGAACCAGTCACAGGTGTTGGTTCTACACTCAGCATTTAAGGGGAAAGTCAAGAAATGTCAAACTGGCCTGTGAAAATTTGTTAGGAACGTGCAGACCAGGTGGCTGCTTACCATCTCTTGGTGAGTTCATGTGGCGGTCCTGGCTCCATTATGGGAATATCATGCTTTTGAAAACATTTTATTTTAAAAATTTATTATTGTTATTATTGCAGAACTAGGGACTGAGGGCGGGAGCGGTGTGGCTCAGTGGTAGAGCGTTTACCTAGTATGCACAAGTTCCTGGGTTTAACCCCTGCACCACATACACAACTGAGTGACAGAGGAACAACAAACAGATGAAAAAATAAATAAAATTGATTCTTTCTCTCTTGCTTCAAAAAACAACAACAACAATAACAACCATGGATAGAACCCAGGAGCAATCACTCTACCTCTGAGCTACATCTCTAGTCCTTTTTCCCTCCACTTTCCTTTTTGAGACAGTGTCTTGCCAGCTTGCCAAGGATGGCCTTGAACTTGTGAGCCTCCTGCCTCAGCCTCCTGAGTTGTTATGATTACAGGCATGAGCCTGGCTTAACGCCCGGCTTAAATTCATCTTGAATTCATTCCTTCGTTTATGTGTGTATGTATTTATCCATTTATTGTGGTGCTGGGCTTGTGCTGTTGCATCCCCAGCTCTTTCCTTCTTTCTACATTTTTATTGGTACGTTCTAGTTGTACGTATTGATGGGATTGTTTTACATGTTCGTACATGCACACACTGTAACAGTATAACTTGGCCAGTATCCCTCCCCAGCACTTCTTCCTCCCTACCTCCCACCACTTGGTTCCTTTCTTCAACTGATTTCCATTTGGTTCTTTAGGAGATCCACCCCCACCTTTGTTTTCTTTTTTCCTGTTTTGCTTCCGAATTTGAGAGAAAATATAGGACCCTTAACCTTCTGAGTTTGACTTATTTCATTTAACATGATAGTCTCTAATTCCATCCATTTCCCTACAAATGCTATAATTTCATTTTTCATTATGACTATATACCACGTTTTCTTTATCCATTCATCGTTCCATTGCATGGCTATTGTGAATGGTGCTGCCGTGAACATGGGTGTGTGTGTGTATCACTTAGTAAGATGACTTAGTTCTTCAGGGTAAATACTGAGAGGTGGTATAGGCGGGAAGTATGGTGGTCCCATGCCCAGTCATTTGAGGAAACTCCATTCTGATTTCCGTAGCAGTTGTACTAAGTTACAGTGCAGCCAACGATGTGAAAGTGTTCCTTTTTCTCCACATCCTCTCCAGCGTTTACTATTATTTGTATTCCTGTACATCCCCAGTTCTCAAATTTATTTTTAAAAAGCATATGGTCAAGCAAAGGAATGGATAGAGGTTGTGTTACCTAAGAAGTAGATCAATAGATTTCTCTAAGTACCAGCCCCCGCCTCCTCTTTTTTTTTTTTTTAAAGAGAGAGAGAGGGACAGTGAGAGAGAGAATCAATTTTATTTAGTTTTTCTTGTGGCCCTTGTTGCTACAAAACCTTGTTGTGTACATGGTACTGGGGTTTGAACTTGCATTCTCGTGCGTGCCAGGCAAGCACCGTAACCACTGAGCCATTGCTCCAGCCCCAAGCCTCCTCATTTTGAGGTGCCACGAGTGGCAGTTGGGAGAAACCATTGAGAGCCAGAGAGGCCTGGCCTGCCACTCAGCTCAGCTAAGCCTGCACTGGAGGAAAATGCAAGCGGGCTTACCTGTGTTGTTTAAATTATTAGTTCTCCCTTCAGCAAATGGTCAGTGTGAATCATGAGTGTTTAAAGGGGTTGTGATGTGACCCTGACCTGATTTCCTGGCTTCTCTGAGGGTTCAGCTTGTTGCGGAGAGTGCTGGGCTGGGGTCTCAGGTGGTTTTACCTCCAGCTGCAGAGAGCCTTCACTTTGCCCTATGTTCACCGCCCCCGCCCCAGCCCCACCCTTGTCCAGAATTTCTCCCCACCCAAGAGGAGCCTGGGAAGAGTGTGGCAGGTAATTGGATTGCATCTGTCCCTGGTCATTTTACTGAAGCAAGATGGTCTTGGGTTGGGCTGTGCTTGGACCTTTGTGCAAGTTGGGCAGAAAGGTTGGCCATGCTTTTGTGCAAAGGAATAGGTTTCCCTTTCTCTGGGCATTCACTTACTGCACCAGAACATGCTGCTTGGGTTAAATTTCTGTTCCCTTCTCCACCTTTGCTTGGCTCTTTGTGCAGTGCACAAGCTGCATAGCCATACACGACAGGTCTCACTGCCTTGTCTTGTACTTTCCATTTTTTGAGTTTGCTTCGTCTGAGTCAGGACGCTCTTGCCTTACAATGAGGTCTGGGCTCTCGGTGCCCCCTTTACCGTCCTTGACCTTGGCCTGGCGCAGTGAAAGGGTTTCCCTAAGGATGAGCCAAGGAGAGGCAGCCACGTGCCATTGCCTGGCTCAGCACCTCCGTGGGGAATGGGTGCCTCTGTCAGGCCAAGGTGAATGCAGCTCTTCTGCAGGAGTGGGTGGTCCCTGAGGACGGACGTTCCAAGACACCAGAAACACCCAGGCAGAGGTGGGCCAGCAGAGAAAACTCCCAGAGTCAAAACCACTTGGGGGAAATGTTTCTTGATCTTTTTTTGGGTACTGGGGATTGAACCCCAGGACGCTTATTCCTATATCCCCAGCCCTTTTTATTTTGAGACAGGGTCTTGCTAAGTTGCTGAGGCTGGCTTTGAACTGTGATCCTCCTGCCTCAGCCTTCTGAGTCATTGGGATTACAGGCATGTGCCACCACACCTGACTGTTTCTGTTTTCTCTTTTTCTTTTTTATAAAGAGAGATGGACGGAGAGAGAGAGAGAGAAGGAGAGAATCAATTTTATTTAGTTTTTCATGTGGCTTTCGTTGCTCTGACACTTTGTTGTGTATGTGGTGCTGGGGTTCAAACCCGCAACCTTGTGCATGCCAGGCAAGCTCCATTAACCACTGAGCCACTGCTCCAGCCCCACCCGGCTATTTTTCTGTTTTTTGATTTTTTTTTTTTTAAAGAGAGAAGGACAGTGAGAAAGAGAGAGACAGACAGAGAG
>PVKS010000769.1:0-158367 GCA_004027875.1 Aplodontia rufa | reverse complement strand
ACTGCCATCAGCCCACACGTCCAGAAGCCTACAACCGGGGTTTGGGCCTTCTCGGCAGCTGGCCCTGGTGTGTAGTTTGGAGGGGCTTCTGTGCCCAGCCTTTGCCCTGCTGGAAACCTCGGACTTTGGACCAGCACCTTCCTTTGTGCGTCCCACTTGCTCCTCACTCTCTCTGCCTTAAAACTTGTTCCCTGAGCTTTCCTGCCTCTGATAACCTAGTCCTGCCTGGCTCTTACAACCCCCCAGCAGTACACTGCATTGTCCCTCTTTCCTGTCCCATACCTCAGACCCTGGCCTTCCCTTTCCAGCTCCATCTTTTCTGCATCTGCCAGGTGTTGCGGACCATCTTCCTCCCCCTGGGTAGAGGGCACTGATTTCCAGGGCAGTTGGTTTAGTTTCCCACCTAATATCTGTGCCCCTGGTGCCTGAGTTCAGAGCCTGGCACTCGGGGCCTTGGGTCTGCTTGGGATCTCTGTGGGGGTGGCAGGGCTCATCCAGGTGCACAGTGGCAACTGCAGGGGAGGCTGTTTGGTGGGGCTCGCATCCTCCCATGGCAGTTGGCTCTCCATAACTCGTGATCCCTGAGCTGAGAGAGGACACAGAGCTCTGCTCTGTCTCAAAGCCCTGGCTGATTCTCAGAATCCTTCTTAATCCTTCCTAGGAGCCATTGTTAATGGTCAGAGGTCTTTGAATTGCCACCACCAGGTAGATGCCCTCTAAGGGCCCTCTGACTTATTTCAGTCCCTTCCTTTCCATTTTTCAGGATTTTGTCCCAGGAGTGGTGCTGGAAGCCCCTCAGGACACAGAGATGACCTTACCACCCCTTTCTCTTTTTTTATTTCCACCCCACTTCTCTTAACAGGATGCCTTTGGGCCCTCTGCCTTGCAGACCATGTTCAGGGGCTGCAGCTCTGAGTATCATTTCCCAGGCTCCCTGGCTTGGGGCTTTTCAGGATGGAGCCTCTCCTACCTCCCTGTACACCTGGGTTCTTTGGGGCTGAGCCCTGGGGGTCTGAATGTCTCCTAGGCCCTGATAGTGGAGCTCCTGGCTTGACAGGTCCCTCGCAGGGCCATCTTGTCCTTGTGGTCACACTCAGCCCTGGGCAAGGGGTCCAGCCTACCTGCAGTGGTGTTGATTCTCGTGGTATGGATGGGAGCCACTCCCCGCTCCACCCCGTAACTAGATTGTGTGGCCAGGATTTTCTGTTAGTGTCTGCCACATTCCAGACATGAGTGGCTGATGCTAGGGCAGGCATGGTCCTCACATGGGGGCTAGATTGGAGTATATTGCCTTCTGCTCTAGAGGTTGCATGGGCACAGGGTAAGGGGTGGGGCCATAGTGGTGTACAGGGGACAGGAGGGTCTGGCTGTGTTACCTGTGACTTTATTCAGGACCAAGCTCAGTCCCTGACGCCCTCTCTGGGCTGTCCCCTGGGGTCCTGTTTGCTTATTGATTCCAATGTTTTTTGAGTACCTGTGTTTGCATTGAGCCTTAGGATGGGCAGTAAGGCAGGCGCCTGCCCTGGGTGAGGGAACCAGGGAAGTGAACAGGTGGATGGACACTGAGCTGGTGTGGTGGCTGTGGAGGGCTATGTGAGCTCAGGCATGGGATCAGGACAGGAGCAGCTGCTACCTGGCCTGTGACCATGGGCAAGTCCAGAGCCGTTCTGTATCCCACAAGCTCCTGTGCACACCTGGGTGTGTGCAAGCACACGACATACATGCAGTTGGACAGAAGGTGCCCAAAGGGTGGGGAGCTGGTTTGTGAGGCCAGAAGCAGAAGCAAGTTTGGGGTCCTTTTGAGATAATGCAAAATGCCATGGCCATCCCAAGTTTACCAACAAAATGACCAGGAAGGTGGGATGGAAGAGATTTGGGGGTGGAAAGAGACAGTGGTCTCAAACAGGTAGCAGGTCTTACTTTTGCAAATGTCATAAAAAATGTAGGACTGAATGCCACAGAGGGGTCCTGTGCTTGTGACAGGAGCTTTGTGGTGATTCATTATCTGCCATGTGCCTCTGAGCCCCACACATTTGCACTGGTCCGGGACCCTCCCTGTGTGCACACACTTGTTTGAGCACCCACCTTGTCCCTATACACTCTGTGCAGCATCTAATGGGGACACACTCACCCTGGGGACCAGCCTCTGTTTACATGGTGGCCCCCATGCATTTACTTCCCTCTCCCTCTGCATCTGCCCTGTGCTCAGACATTGCTTTCTACACACCTGTCCTTTGTATCTGCTCCCCTCTAGGCTGGGCAGGGTAGGAGAGTGTATTTTGGTGTTTATTATTTGTTTTTTTGGAACTGGGGTTGAACCCAGGACATTGCGAATGCTATGCAAGCACTTTGCCACTGAGCTACATCCCAGCCCAGGAGAGTGTATTTTGAACCCAGAGCTGCCCCACCTCATGAATTAAGAGTGAAGAGATGGAATCTGGGGGAAGTTTAGAAAGTGCCTGGTGCCCTGGCTGGTAGGCATCCGCTTGGGTGTGCTGTCCAGCCCTGTGCTGGCTGGGTTCTCAGTCCTCAGGGTTCATTGTGCCACTGCAGTAAAATTCCACTTTAGGGGTGGTGGGGGCTTGCAGCTTGGTTCCCCAAAGAGGGTCCGCTGCCAGGGTGGGATCTGTTCTAGCAAGCAGGTGGGGCCCCCTTTTCTCTGTGGCCCTTGCTTGTCACATCTTGGTTGAAGACCTAGTCTGGACAGCAGAGTCCAGCTGGGGCAGGGAAACCTCTCCACCCTCACAGCACCGGGGAGCCCAGGGCCTTGGGGTGGGGGTTTGGCTCTTTCTTTTTCTCATTGACAATGTATAAAGGATGGCATGTTTACATTTTCAAAAAGCAGAATGTGGGCCCTGGGTGGTGTTTGAGTGGGGTGGCTGCCAGCACTTGTGGGAAGATGCACTCGTGCCCAGGCTCAAGGTGGGTGGGCCATAGTCCCAATGCTGCACAGGGTTGTGGCAGAGTCTGCTGTGTGCGCTTGCTGGGGCGGGGTCTAGGAAGCCAGTCCTTCTGTGGCCCGAAGGCATCGCCGAGTCACTCTCCTCCCCTTCCCATCTCTGAATTTATGGGGTCCTGAACCCCAGAACAGAGCTTTGATGCCCTCAAAGAGCTCCAGAATGGTGGGTGTTTTCATTTTCTTTTTCTTATTATGACTGAGGTCTGATCTCCACAAAGGAAGGGCTTGGCATCTTAGGGAGCTCCTCAAATTCAGTGATTTGGGAGGTCAGACTTCTTAACCTCTGGAGTGGGCCCAAGCACAGGGACTGGATGCATGGGGTACACAGAGGACAAAGGAGAGCAGGTGTTAAGCATTAATGCCACAGTACCTGTGACAGTGATGTTTCGGATTCCATGCAGAATTTGTTGAAGGTGTCCAGCAAATGGCAGCGTGGTGACCTTACACCTTGGCAGCAGTCTCTTAACAGAAGGTGTGTGTGTGTGTAAAAGATGAAATGGGAAGGGTTCAGATGTGGCTAACCCTGCTCCTTTCACTCTTGCTTCTCATCATGTTCAGCATTATCCACCCAGGTTTCTGAGGCTGTCTAGTTAGAATCGTCTTAGTGAATAATATCAGTTTTTGTCTGATATGAGGTCCTGATTCCTATTTACAAAGCTGCATAGTTGAAAACCCACTCCAGCTGCAACTACTAACTAAAACAATAGCTTTGGTCCCTGCCCAAATCGTCTCTGCATTTCGCTGTCTTGATTTGGAGTAGTTTCTACTTTCAGGATGTAAACTTGGAAAAGAGAGAACACTTTTTTTAGCATTCCTTGGCCTGGTACTCATTGATGTGGACGGTCCTTGTTGCACACGCAGCTCTGAGGGTTAAAAGAAACAGTCTGGTTCTGCGAGGGTCTGGATAGATGATCAAAGGGAGCTGCTTCAGGACTGCTGGAGCCCCGGCACCAGGCCCACCTGAGAGCTGGGGCCAGTGTCCCAGCAGATGACAGCCCTGACATTCATGGGGCAGTTACCTGGTATGGGCACTGTGCATAGTACTATACACCTGTCATCCCATTGAACCCTCCCAACAGCTCTATGGCTTAGGGACCAAATCATCTCCATTTTTGAGATGGGAAAACAGAAACTCAGAGTTTACTATGCTCAAAAGTCATTCAGCTGGTAAAAGGCAGAGCGAGAATTTGAACTCAGGCTCTACTTGGCGCTAGAACTCAGGTTCTGGCCAGAGCCAACCTGCTTGCTCTTCTTGCTGGCTGGCTGCCCAGCTTGCTGTGTACGTGCCTTCCATGTGGAGGGCTGAGGTTGCTACTTTCCAGCCCTAGTAGGATTCTGGACAGCATCCTTCATGCCCTACTTTATAGTGGCTTCAGAAGCAGCTTTCCAGAAAGACAGTCTGGGGTTTGAGCCCAAACTGCATGAGCACTTACTAGCTGTTAAGGCCTCTGGCATGGCCGGTCACCTGCTGAGCATCTGCTAAGGATTAAACCCAGGAATGGCCGAAGAGCACCCAGCGCAGTGCCTGACTCACAGTCCTCTCCCAGGTTGTGCCAGCAATTGCATCCACAGTGCAGAGGGAGGAGGGGTTTGTGGTTGCTTCAGCCTGCACATGTGTAGAGCTGCAGAGCCCGTTAAATCTGAAAAATACCGTGTGTGCACATTTTTGGCTTAAACAAAGTTCCATTTACAAAGTCCATAACCCAGCTTTAATATTATTACATGCCCCAGCCTGGGACTCATTCCAGGACAAGAGCGTTATTATGCTGTATAGTGTTTCTCTCATGTTCTAATGTGTGGCTTCACCAACCTGGTCTTGTGTACTGAGCTGTGGGGTGGTAGGGACCCTATCCCTGCCTAGCCTCATTCTGCAGAGCCCAGGGTGGCGTGGGGGAAGCCAGTTGTCTTCTAATGTCTCCAGCTCAGGGGCTGTAATTCTGAAACCTGCCCACCATGGGAGAGCTGGCTCCAGCACGTCCTGAGGTCTGTCTGCAGCTTGTGTCTGTGCATGGGGACCAGCACCCTGCACTCGACTGACCTGAGAGCTACCTTATTCATTCCATGGAATAATTGAGAATGTCTTTGTAGCTCAGTGGTGGCCTGTGTGGCACTTGGTAGGGGGAAGGTGTCTGCAGGATCATGGAGCATTCTGAATCTTTGCTTGATTCCCATGCGTGGCAAATGGCTTCGTTGTGAGTGGACACTGATTGTAGATGTCAGTGGCCTGTAGCACTGAGGAAGGATTCTGAAGCCGCATCTGGTTCGAGACAGTTTGTGATTGATTAGTGATGTCTGCCAGGGGCACTGGAATAGGTTAAGCATAACTGACCCCACACTTATTTACCCTTTGTGTTTTATTCTGATCATTTTGCATCTCTGTGAAATCAACAAAGCCCCCTTTGTAGGCTTTACCACTTCTCCCTTGGTTGTGGATACTATATGAGGACCCCCACAAATGTCCATCTTCCAAGTCCTGTGCTCCACCCCCATGACCTATTTGTGAAGCTTCCAAACTCACAAGCCCATATCTGTTCTTTCTTGCAGTTGAAGAGGGGGAGGCCTCGGATTTCTCGCTGGCCTGGGATTCCTCTGTGACAGCAGCAGGTAAGTGCCCAGGAACTGGTGGGGAGTTGTTGGGGGGTCTTCAGTGGGGGGGAAGGGGGGCTGGCCCAGAAACTCAGAAAGCCACCCAGCTGGTGGTGGAAGTGATATTTTTCATGTCACATTCCTGTCTCTAGTCCAGACTACCCCGTGCAACATGATTTTATATCAGTTCCATATGGTCAATAAAATCTATTACACACAGAGACTAATATGCCCTTCTTTTCCCAAGGGCTGCATTTCCTTCTTGTGGGCACAATTCAGATGGGTGGTGATTTCCCCCACTACGCAGGCCTGGCAGCTCCCTGTTCTGGGTGCCACTAACATTCATTCCAGTCTAATTGCATAAAAGCCACTTTAATAGGACTTTGAAATGCCAATCTAAATGAGAGTTCCTATATTTCCCTTCCTGGAAGGGGCTGCTTTGCCCTCTCAGGACCAGCAGGCCCCAGCTTATTCTTCCAGTGGGAGGTAATAGGGGAAGCTCAGACTTGTGGAATGCATAACCCTTGTGGTGTTGGGATGATGTGACATTTGGGGGAACTCAGGTTTTCCTGGTCAGCTCTTTCTCTTCCCAGCAGCTCATTTTCCCCATTGTAAGAAGAGGTAAATGATTGAGGTTGCTCTAACTTCAAAGTTTTGTAACTTTATAGTTACATGGAGCTTAATGTTGGAACTGACTTTGGGGACCTTGGGAGGTCTGCAGTGGGGGTCTTGGTATCCAGCCTGTGCCTGTCATGGCACTGGGACCTCTGGCTCCTTGTCTGGCATTTACCAGGTTCTTCCCTTGTCCTCCCCCGCCACCCCCAGCCTTAGGCTAGGCCTGTCTCTCACCAGCTGGCATTGGAATCGTAGGGGAGCTGAAGGTGAACCAGTTTTGTAGAATCTTAGGGTCTAAAGAGACCTACCAGGTAATCATTAAGTCCAATCTTCTTCTCTCTCTCTCTTTTTAAAGTGAATGAGAAAGAGAGAATCAATTTTTATTTAGTTTTTCATGTGGTTTTTATTGCTCTGAGTCTTCATTGGGTACGTGGTGCTGAGGTTTGAATCCATGTCTTTGCCCATGCCAGGCAAGTGCTGTAACCACCGAGCTACCACTCCAGCCCCAAGTCCTCTTTTAACTGTGGAAACTAAGACAAGAAGAGAGAAGTGCTCTGGGTCAATATTTCCAAAAATGTGGATTTAGTCATTTGGTATATGAACATTTAACAACGTAATGATTACACATTTAATTTGATTTTGTAGACATCTATGACTTAGGATGATGCCAGTTCATTAAAATGTAAAAACTGAATGGACCAGAATGTTTTAAGTAGAGAAAGTAATATTTAGAGCCAGCAAAATTCATGAACATGGTTCACAAATAACTGAAATTTGAGAATTGATGGTATAGATGGGAGTGGAGAATCAGCCCTTGAACCCTGGTCCCATTTCTTCAGGTCCAGGGCTTTTTCTAGTATGATCTGAATGCTGCTTGGAGAGTCTTCAGGGTCCTGGCTGGTTCTGGTTAACCCAGGTGTGGGCATTGTTATGTCTTCAGTTGCCTGGCCCTTGGTGACACAGTCTCACTCCACAAGGAGGGGCCTTGTCTGGAGCTGGAATAGTGCTGTGTGGAGGGTTCTCAAGTTTTAGGAAGGGCTTGAGTAGGTCTTGGTGTCAGCCCTGGGCAGGTTATGGGGGTAAGGAAGGGAGCTGTGTGGCCCCATCCTGTCTTCCTGTGAGACTATAAAGTAACAGGTCTCAGATCCGGGTCTTCTGACAGATGTGGGGTGCGTGAGATCAGGATTGTGTTGACCTCTGGAGAAGATCCCTACCGAGTCCCAAGCCCCGATCTAGGGAGGCATCTGGACTGGCTGCTTTCCTGGTGATGCTGGAGGTGATGCGGATGAGCAGAGCAGCAGTGTGGTGCAAGGTGCGTGGCAGTCCCTGTGATGGATGGAGAGACAGTGCAGGGAGTCAGGTACCCAGGCTGTGTCCCGAAGCCAGTTAGGCAAGTCCCGGTCTGCAGAAGGCAGTGTGAAGTCACCATGGAGGCCCCCTGTCTTCAGGTCTGTGATTCCCAAGGTGTGGCCAGTGTCAGGCCCTTCCCAAATAGCCTGGGAGCAGCAGTAGTTGCAGGATTTGCTGGTTTCTAGCCAAGAGCTGAGCAGGCCCCACCCGCGTGTGCAGGGGGATGTGTGCTCCTTGTGAGTCCCCTCCAGCCCCCAGGGTCCCCATGGTCAGGCTCTCTTTGCTGCCAAGCAGCTTTGGATCATCTGTTTAGTGATGGCAAAAGGGAGGGCAGGACACCCCAGACTGTGGATAATCCAGAGCCAGGCCATGGTTCATTTTGTTGTTTTTGGCCTGTTTCTGATGATTTTTTTTTTTTTTAAATAGTGCATGCATGTGATACATTTTCTCTCCCAGTTCTGCTGGACTTGGACTGTAAAAGTCAGCTTGTAGTCCCTGAGCGTGGGCTTGTACGATGGCTCATGTCCTGTGTGGCAGGACAAAGTCAGGGTGGGAGGCTCTGGATGTGGGCAATGGCACTTTATTGAGCACTTACTTAGCTTATGTCAGACACGGAGTGAGCACTTTACCTGTGTGTCCCATCACTGTCATGATGACCATGTGAGGTGGGTGCTCTTTCCAGCAGCAGCTCTGTAATTTCTCCATGGGCTTGTTTAGGGGCGGCCATCTGGTGGAGGACAGGGCCAAAGGCATGGCTGAGGCCGTTTTTGTCTAATACTTTTCATTAAGCTGAGAAAATATCACTTGGCCACCTCAGAGAGTGGGTGCAGGTGCCAAGGAAGATTACGGGGCACAGAACCTCTCCACCCACCTTTGGCATGGCAGCTGAGAATTGCCATCCTCATTTGGCAGATGACGAGGCTTGGAGCCAGTTGACATTGTGTCCATAGTCCCAACCAGGCAGCGATGGAGCAAGGATTCAGATCCAAGTTCACCAGCTCTGGCTGAGCTGGTAGCTTAACCTCTACTCCAGCCAGCATCAAGAGGCGGAGAGCTGAGCAGAGACCTGAAGGTATAGCCCTAGGGGTGCCCTGGGTCAGCCCCCAGTGAAACAGGCTCTGTGGCCACAGTACATGGGTAAATTCAGTTCACCAGCACCCAAGGTGGTCACAGCTGAGCATTTGACAGGAGGAGTAGGGAGCTATCAGGTGTGGGGCAGCCGCTCTTCTGTGGGCTTGTACCTTGGTGCAGCCCCCTTACCCCCAGCTCCAGCCTTTTACTGGGGGTTGAACCTGGAGGCCTTCTACCACTGAGATACTCCCCTAGCCCTTTTTCATTTTACTTTGAGTCAGGGTCTCACTAAGTTGCTCAGATTGGCCTTGAACTTACGATCCTCCTGGCTCAGCTTCCTGAGTCACTGGGATTACGGATGTGCACTACCATGCCCAGCTAAGGGTGTGAGCTTTTCGTGGTGCCCTTGCCCTGGCCCTCCCACTCTTCACCCTGGCTCCAGGAGTGGGATGGAGAACATGCAGCATGCTTCTGAGCTCACCCCTGGCCTCCCGCAGCCTCCCTTGCCAGCAGGGACCTTGAGGCTGCCCACACCCAGGAGCAACCTGGCCTGCTCCATCCGTGCCCTTGAGCTGAGCTCTGACAGTGATGGAGAGCCTGGTTTTGCCTTGCAGGAAAGGAGCAGTTCCTGGCAATATTCTCCAGCTTAGAGAGAGGCCTGGGGAAGCAGGGGCACTGGCTGGCCCTTGTGTCCTTGGTGAATGCGGCTGCTGAAGGTGGGGCCGGGGAAGGAGCTCTGCATTCAGAGGCAAGCTATGGGGTTTATACAAGCTACCTCCTGTTGGATCCTGACTTTTCTTACTGGTAAAATGCCTGGAGGTTAGTGGTGTATATCTTAGGAGATGCTTTAAGCCAGGTCTTAACCTGTTTGAGCCACACCAGCCTTTGAGTATCCAATGGAAGCTGTGGATTCTCTTCTGGGACACAGGTGGCATTTTACGTGGGATCTTCCAGGAGTCTGTGTGACCCCAGCTTCCTCTGCATTCCCTGCCTGGCCTTCTGTCCCACAACTTAGGAATGTGGGTTCTCTGCAAATGGGAAAGCCCCACTAGGGGTCACAAGCCAGAGGCTTCCTGAGGCAGACTGGTGGCTCAGGTGAGTAGGTGGGCAGGGGAGGGGCATGGTAGATGGTGACTCAGCCCCACTAAAGAGGTATCTGCCCCTCAGCTCCCAGAGGTTGTGCCGAGGGGACTCCCAGACATGGAGTTGCTGTATCATCTGAGTTTTGAAAAGAGAAGCCAGAAAGCTGGGTTTTCATATGAAATGGTCAAATTTTAAACAGAATAGCAACTCATACCTTTAAAAGTAGTTTATTGAAATACAATGCACATATCCTACAATTCACCATTTCAAGTATGTAATTCAATGGATCTTAGTGTGTTCAGAGATGCATATGACCATTGTCACAGCTAAATAAGAACGTTTTTATGATCCCCAAAGAAATGCTGTACCCTTTAGCTGTCATTCCCCACGCTCCCTGCCCTGCCTGTCTCAGGCAGCCCTTACTCTACTTGCTACCCTGTTGGCCTATTCGGGACCTTTCCTGTATGTGGTTTTTATTGACCAGGCATCTTTCATGCAGCCTACTGGTTTTAAGGTTCATCTGTGTTGTAGGGTGTATCCACCCGTCACCCCTTTTTACCCATTGGACTGTTGGGGGGGTGTTTTCCTCTTTTGGTTTTGTGAACAGTGCTACTGTGAACATTCATGTGTAAGTTTGTGTTTGAACACCTGTTTTCATTTTGGGGGTGGGCGGTGCATCTTAGGAGTGGATTTGCCGGGTCATATGGTAATTCTAGATTTAACTTTTTCTTTTTTCTTTTCTTTCTTTTTTTATTTTTAAGAGGGAGAGAGGTAGAGACAGAAAGAGAATCAATTTTATTTATTTATTTTTCATCTGGTCGTTGTTTCTCTGATGCTTAGTTGTGTATGTGGTGCTGGGATTTGAACCTGGGTCCCCTCGCCAGGCAAGCACCATAACCGCTGAGCCACCACTCCAGCCCCCTACATTTAACTTTCTGAGGAACCAGCAGACTGTTTTCCACGGCAGCCACACCATTGCACATTTCCACCATCAGCATATAAGGATTCCAATATCCCCATATTCTTTTCAGTCGTCCTAGTACATGTGAAGACATCTTGTTTTTAGAGAATACACTTCCCCACTCCACCCATCCACTCCCCCTGCCACACACATAGAGATCGAACCTAGGGGAGCTTTGCTGTTGAGATTCAGCCCTTTTTATTTTTTATTTTGAGACAAGCAAGGTCTTGCAAAGTTGCCCAGGCTGGCCTCAAACTTGCAATCCTCTTGTTTCAGCCTCCCGAGTCACTGGGATTATAGGTGTGTACCACTGCATGAAGTTCAATTTATATTTTATTTATTTTAATTAATTTATTTTTGGTACCAGGGATTGAATCCAGAGGTATTCAACCACTGAGCCACATCCTCAGCATCCCCCCCCCTTTTTTTTTTAAAGAGAGAGGGATAGAGTGAGAAAGAGAGAATCAGTTTTATTCTGGTTTTTGTTTCTCCAACACTTAGTTGTGTATGTGACACTGAGGTTCCAACCTGGGTCCTTGCACATGCCAGGCAAGCGCTTTAACTGCTGAGTCACATCCCCAGCCCTTTTTATTTTTTATTTTGAGACAGAGTCTAAGTTGCTTAGGGCCTCGTTAAGTGACTGAGGCTGGGTTTGAACTTGTGGTCCTCCTGCCTGAGCCTCCTCAGCTGCTGGGATTACAGGCATGAGCTACCATACCATGCTCAATTTATACCTAAATAAAAATATTGTTATGGGCAAATAAACTTCTTCCAGTTGCTTTTGGCCTGGCCACTGATTAGGAGGCGGTGGCTAAGAGTGGCTTTACCAAGGGGTCCTTGCTTAGGTTTGAGGCTCCAGGCCTTCAGTGCCCTTGACCTGCCCTCCTGTTGACATCTCCTCTCTCCCGCCCACCCCATCCTGGCATGGTGGCCTGTCTTCCCTTTATTGTGCCTTCTCACTTCGCAAACACCCTTTGGTGGGTGCCAGGAATAGCATGTATGATACTGATCTCTACTCTGGGGTTTTGGGGAACAAACGTGACCCAATGGAGCTTCACCTCCCCTTCCCCCATCACTGAATTTGAATTGGGAGCTGAAGGTACTGATTGTCCTGTAAGTGTCTAGTCACAGTCTCTCCAGGCTGGGTTCTGGGCCAGGCCAGGTGGAATCCACCATAACTTCCTCCCCACATGGCCGCTTTGAAACAGCTGGGGAGAAGCAGAGGGGAGGCTGGCCGGGGATGCGGGAGATTGGACGTAGTCCCAAGGGCTGGTCGTCGGTGCCTGGGCAGGTTAGCTAAGTTTGCTCCTGGCACCGTGACAGACACACTTGCGGTTTGCAACACTTCCTATAATCAGTTGTTTGCTGACGAACTGCTGTTGCGCTGTGGTTATAGTTTCAGACCTTCATGACAGGTCTCCTTGTCCTGGTTAATGGAAACCATCTCTTTCACGAACGAGGTGCTTCTTTTCTAGCAGCCAGGTATTCTCGGTGCTTTTGCCACACAACTGAGAAACCAAGGCACACAGATGTAACCGACTTGCTTCAGGTTCACAGCCAGAAAGTGGCAGAGCAGGGGTTTAAATCCCGGAGGCCATGCATGAGTTTAGTAGCTCAACTGTAGTTGCACACCTGCCTGAGACAATGCTGGCCAAGGTGCTTCATTTTAGAGGGGACCTGGAGACCCATGGGGAGGTGAGCTCTGTGCCCAGGTGCTCCTAAGTCAGGACAAAGTAAGCCAGTCTTCTGCTTGGCTGCCTGGAAGGAGAGGAAGACCTAGCACACTTTTCATCTTCAAAGCCAGGCCTGGGAAACACGGCAGCCTAGGCTATCTGTGTGGACTCCCTGCTACCATGTCCCCAGACCTGGGTTAGGGGCCTGCTCAGGTGGGAGGTTAGAACTGGCATCTGGGTATCTGTGTTCTGGGGGCCCTTGGGGAGGAGGCATGGAAGGCTCTCATTTTCCTTTACAAGGTACTGGGGAAGGGGTGGGGTAGGGCATGTGGTCAGGTCCCCACTGAGGGTCCAAGGGACAGCCTTCTCACCCCCGAGTCCTTCCTCTCCGGGGTTTGGTGGTGGAATAGAGGGAGATGTCGGGCAGACTGGGTCTTCCCTGCTTAGAGGCCACTCCGCGGTCCAGCCTGCCTCACAGAAGCTCCACCCTCCGCCTTGGGCTTCCGCATTGCTGTCTGCGTCTCTCCCAGCCAGGTTTAAACCTAGATGCAGGCCAGGGTAGATGCCTGATGGCTTCTCTTGTGTCCTGCATTAGCCTGGCGCTCATGTGATCCTGGGGTCAGTTAGCCTTTAGTCTCAGTGGCCGTCCTTGAGGCCATGGAGTGAGTGGACGTTCATTTCCTAACTCCTCCCCTGGGGGGCACCTGGGCTGCTTTTAGGTTCGGCCCTTGTAGTTAACGTCCTGTAGGATGCGCTGACGGACATCTCTGTGTGGGTGGCCTTTTCCCCTGTGGAGTTTCTCTTTGGGGCTTCCCGGGCCTTTTACATTTTCCTTTCCGTGCCTCCCCACCTTCCCCACAGTGCCCTCACCTTGAATTCTTTCCCCAGGGACCCTCCTACCCTGGGTTCATCAGGAAGGATGTCCTACCCTGTCCCCTCTGACCCAGCCCGGAGTCCCATTGCTGCGGCTGATGGTGGAAGCTGTCCGCGTGCCCGTTGGCTCCAGGCTGGTTTGTGGTGCTGTCCACCTTTTGTGCTTGAGCCCCAACCTCTCATCTTCTTGATGAGGACCAGGGGACATTTTAAAGGAGCAGGAAAGTCTTGCTAAATAGATGTAGAATTTCCCAGCATTTTAAAGACTTATGAAATGCATTTTTATATGGGGCCAGCTGGGGAGTTTCTCATTAGCTCGGCTGGGGAGTCTGTGGGGAGTTGAGCTAAGTGGAGCCAGGCAGGCTGGGGAGGAAGACGTGGTGGCCCCGGGCTCACCGGGGGAGCGTGGCAGGCGTGCTCTGGCTGGTCGGCTGTGCGGCCCCCTGGCCTGTGCTGTGCCTTTGTTAGACCTGCTTCCTCCAGCACAGGGGGCCTCAGAAACATTCAGGTGGTGACTGGAGCTGAGAGGTGGCCACTCTGTTACCATGGTGAGCAGCCCACGAGGTAGGGCATCTGTGCCAGGTGTGCACATGGATGCAGCGTGTGTACGTGTGTGTGCGTGCATGTGAGTGCCCCAGGAGGCTGCAGCCCTGCCTCAGACCCCTGGGGGCCCTGGTGCCTCTGCGCCCTTCTCCCCTGGTGTGCTGCACCCTGGATCCCTGGGGATGGCTTGGGCTGGCTCTGCAAGGAGATGCAGCACTTCCTGCTCACCCTTTTCCTCTGGCTCCGGGTCAGCTCTGGGTTCCTGTTGGGCTGTGCTCAATATCGCCTCCTCTTTGATGTGCCTGCTGTGCACACGTGTGTGCAGAGCCCGTGAGTGTGTGTGCCCGTGTGTACCAGAACTCCAAGGCATGGGTGAGCGCGCACCTGAGCAGTGTGTCTCCTCTGCCCCTCCAGCCCTGGATGATGGCTTCACTTCTGCAGCGAGAGCTTGACTTGCTGTTTCCCCTCTTTCCAAATGGACTTGGGCGGCCTCGACGGCAGGAACCCTGCTATTTGTCTCATATTCCACCCTGGTGCTCAGCAGTAGCTCTGCCGCTGCAGCCAGGCTCTGAATTTGGGGCTGTCTCTCCTAGGGAGACACTGTGCTGAGCCTCCTCTCCTGGCACTGCCAGGGCTTTTCAAGGCCTGTTGTGCTTCTGTCCTGTTGGCCTCTCTCTAAGGTCCCAAGGACCCTGATGGGGAACATTGAGATCTATAGTTCTTTGGTGACTTGAAGCGAGGCCACAAACCAGGGCTGCCATCAGATGTGGTGCGTGCAGGCAGTGGGGTGGGGGTTGATGGCGCTGTTCCTTATGCATTGGGGGGGGGGTCTTGTCTGTCCTCTCTCCCCGTTTATCCCAGCCTTCTGCATCCTAGGGGTGTTCATGGCAGTGTTGCTCAGGCTGGAACATGCATGTCAAAATGCAGATTGTGATTTGCCAGGTCTGGATGGGGCCTTTGCTCTTGCTAGGCCCTCTGCCTGTGGACTTCCTTCTCATCCTTTGACACTCAACCTAAGCCACACCTCCTCCAGGAAGCTTCCTGTGATAGCTCTGCATGAGTCCTGTGCCTTCCTTTGTACCTTGGGGTTAGGCCACCTGATCTTGGCCCTCATTGCTCTCCACTTGGGTGTAGTGTTCCTTCTCTGTTGCCCAGTTCTCGTGTTGCCCTGCTCACTCCTTAAGGACACTGACCATCCTTGATTCTCTGTCCCCAGAGCTCACCCCCAACTTGGCAGTTGGCAGGAACCTGGCAAATGTTTGCCGAGGTACAGAACTTTACCCCCACCTCTTTGTATTTGGCCTGGGCAGTTTGGGGCTAGATTTTTGTTCACTTTGTTAAGAGCAAGCCCTGAGTTTGAGGCCTAGATACTTATTAGCTGTTCAACCTTGAGTAAGTTACCTAACCTTGCTGTCCTTCCTTTTCCTCATCCAGAATGGGGATAATAATCCGACTTCCCAGGGCCATTGTGAGGACCACTGAGGGAGTCCACAGGGAGTTCTTGGCCCCTACGGTGCCACCTGGTCCTCTGCACTTCTGTTCTTGCTGTTAACACACTGCGGGAAGCATGGCCCAGAGCTCAGGTCTGAACTTCGAGCTGTGTGGGTGACAGAGAGGGTTCAGTTAAAGTCCTGTCATAGCACCCTGTGTTGACTGGCAGTCACTGGGCATGTCTGCAGTGGGTGGGACTCTCACCTTTGCCCTGATATAGGGTTGGGCCAGAACTGAGAACTCAGGACCATTCTTGCCCATGCAGACCCTGTTTGGCGGGGTGTGGTGTGGGAGATAGGACTGAGCTCTGAAAGGCAGAAGCCCCGAGGCCATTGTGTGATCATGTTCTTTCCCTGGGTGGGGCTGGACACATGGACTGTGCAGGAATAGGCCAGTGCCCAGTAGGAAATGGCCAAGGTCAGCCTGACTGCGCCACCTGGCTGGTCCTGGCTTCCTAGGCAGCTTCTGTAGGGCCAGCCCTGGGTCAGGCACGGTCAGTGCCGTGTCAGCTGGTGTCCTGCTTTAGGCCATGTGCAGCCCACAGGGGTTTAGGCCACTGTCATCTCAACTGACATTCCCTTAAAATCCTTGAGCGTGCAGGCAGGTGTGTGCAGGCAGAGAGTGGTGCATGAGGGCGTGTGTGTCTGCGGTGCGCACACACACACACACACACACACACACATGCCATGTGCTGTTGTGTGAAACCTCACTAATTCCTATCTGGCTCAAAGAAACCATTATTTTGCCCACAGTGGTAATTATTTTTTATTCCCCTTTGTGTGGTTGATTGCTTTAACTGATGGCTGCTGGCCATGCTTAGTGGTAGTTAGCATATCAGACTGATATTGAGCCTGGCAAATACGCTGTCCTTGTGCTGTGTTCCTTCTCAGGTCTAAATGCCTTGCAAACCTGAAACCAGTGGTGGCAGGGACAATACCTGTTTTGCTTACTGTGCTGTCCTCAGCAATTGACATTGTAATAACAACAACATTTAGGAAACAGCAGCCATCTAGTGAGCATTCACTCAGGTGCTGTGTACCTGACAGACATGATCTTATTCTAGCCTGGTTAACCCCAGACAGCAGGAAGCATTCTCACACCCATCTCGAATGCACAGAGGTGAAGGGACTGGTGCTGGCCTTCATGGCACCAGTTGGGGTTGTGTCTGAGTTGGGGGCCCTTTTCCATAGTTGCTTGTTCCCAGTGCCTGGGACCCAGCAGAGACTTCCTGTGTCTTTGTGTAATGGCGGGGGATGGGGGCACTAGGATGTGCTAGGAGCCCTGATGTGGTCATTGTAGTGACACACACTGAGCAGCCCCAGAGTACGGGAATCAGATTGCTAATGGGCACCACAGATCAAGAGTGGTGCATAGACTCACTAGTCACGTGTACGCACATCACACGCGTGCACATGCCTTTGTACACATACACACTCACGCATATACCCCCCAGTGTGCATGTGCACACATTCCCACACATGCACACATACACACATTTGAATGTACGTATGCCTCACAATATGCATGTGCAGGCCTTTGCATATTCCTTCATATAACACACGTGTACATAGTGCACAACAAGGTGCAATTGCATTCATACCCACGCTCACAGACACCTGCAAACACAAGAGAGCACACAGATGCACGCCCATGGTGCTTATGCCAGTGTGTTCTTCCTCCACGTGTGCAGTGTATCTGTGCACACACATGCACAGATGTGCACACGTATGTGCACAGCACTCAGCCACCACGGGCTTGCAAATGAGCAGCAAAGCCTGCCTCTGGGAGGGCTCCCTGGAAGGATGGCGCCTGGTGCTGTTAAGATGCCCAGCCTGCCTTCTTGCTCTCTTTTCTTTGATTTTCCAGTTGCAGCCTCAGGGCCCTGTGCATTCTTTCCATCCAGAGATTCACACCCCTGCCATTGGGCCGGGTCTGGGTCAGCCCAGCGTGGACACTGGACACTCTAGTGCCCATCTGTCTGCCTGTCCACCTGGCCTGCTCTGGCCCATGTGCACCCCCACCCCCAACTTGGACATGACTGTGTTTTCTACCCTGCACCTGCTGCTTTAAGAGCCCAGGGGCCTGGCGGGCCGGTCCCCAGGGACGAGCCTTGGGGAGGCTGGACAGCTGCGGGTTGGGGGAGGCTTTGTTAGCTCCCATGGCCTCTTGGAGCCTGGGTAGTGCTGGGGAAACTGAAACAAAGGCCGACAATGGCCTTTTTCCCTCCCCAGGCGGCCTCAGAGCTGGGCCTGCCTGGACGGCCTCTGGGGGCCCCTGTTATTTCCTGTGCTGGCTGCAGGGCTCCTGGCCAGCCTGAAACCGGGCAGGAAGCAGGGCAGGGCATCTCCTCCACACCGGCTGGGCTGGCCAGAGTAGCCTCTGCGGGGAGCAGGGGTTAGCGCTGCGCCAGGCCTGTGTGGCCTCAGCCTGCCCAGCCCAGGTCTGCCCAGGCTTCCTCTGTCCCTGCTGACCTCCTTGCTGCAGACCACGTGCTCCCACCATCTGCGCCGAGTCCATGCTGTCACCTGCATGTTCCTGATTGGTCCCAGCCTTTGCAGCCCGAGTGCAGAGCCTTTGTGGCCAGAGTGTTGGCTCCCCAGGATGGAGGACAAGACCAGGCAGGGAGTGTTTCATTGGTTAGCTGCTAATTTGGGGTTGGGCTAGGGGTAGATTCAGTGTCGGGGAGCAGGTTAGTCAGGGTTGAGGTTCTGGGTAGATTTAGATGTAGAAGACCGGAACAGACTTGACACATGATTGTGCTTTCCCCGGGGCTCAGTTTTCTGATCTGTGGAGTGGGGATAATGAAGCCCCCACTGGTGGCATCATCAGAAGCACAGCTGTGACAGTAGATGGCTTGTCTTCAGCACGGTGCCTGGCACCACAGCAGGTGGCCCCTGCGTCAGTAGACTGCTAAAACAGAAGAAAAGAATAATTTTGTCAGAAACTTACAGTAAAGGTCATTATGCAGTTGAGCTTCCTGGCAGCCTAGGCCAAAAGAGAAATGAAATAAAGGAAGCACTGCTGCCGCCGCTGGATTTTAGTACTTGGGACAGACACACATTTCCCTTGTGGCTCTGAATGCTGAGGGATTCATTGTGTGGCTCCTCCTTAGTCATTGAACAAAGGGCAGGCACGATCCCAGTCACAATTTGGCACATGATACACAACCTTCTTTCCTAGAGATCTTTCTTAAATGGGCCCTAGAAAAATGCTCAGGGGTTGGGCACAGTGACACATGCCTGTAATCCCAGTGGCTTGGGAGGCTGAATAGGGGTATCGCAGCAAGTTCAGAGCCAGCCTCAGAGACTTAGCGAGACCCTATCTCAAAATAATAATAATAATAAAAATAAAAAAAACCCCAAAACCTAAAAAGGGCTAGGGATGAGGCTCAGAGGTTAAGCACCCCTGGGCTCCATCCCCTGTGCCAAAACAAAAGAACCCTCCAGGCCTGAGTGCATTGCACACCCTGGTGTCGTGTGCTACGTGGTCTCCGTGCTCTCAGCTGCTCTGGGGTTAGGGAGCAACTGCTCAGATGACTTTCCCAAGTGCCTGGGTAGACGCATGGGAGTGAATTTCTTTAAGCAGGACCCAGAAGGGCCCTTCACCTGCCAGTGGGTGCTCTGAACCTTAGGGAGGGTTCTTCCAACTGTCACAGCCCCCTTGTTTGAGGACCACCAACCTCCAACTCATGGAGTTTGGGCACCCAGGTGGGGAAGCCCTGTGTGCATCCTTGGGCTTGCGCTGGGAGCCCCTTCACTCACGCCCTGCCCGGACTGTGGTTTGGCCATGGCTACTGCAGGCAGGCCTGAGGCTTTGCTCCGGGAATGCGCCTGCTGTTTACCTGTCACCGGGTTGTGTGCTCACTTGTCTTGGGTGAGTGGAATCCAGCCCCCAAGAGGGGTGCAGGCAGTGAAGGTGCAGGCGGAGGCTCGGCTGGGGCTCCTGTTCTGTGGACATGAGGTCCTAAATGCACACATAGCCCTGGCATGCTCACCACCCCTTGCCCCGTCTGTAGACAGACTGCTCTGTGCCCTGTAGGATCCCAGCCGGAACCCCGTTCTCCCTCCCTGGCCCCCTCCCCACCCCTGGTGGGCAGCGCTGTGGGCCTGGCAGGCCACTTGCCCTGTCCCAGCTGCGCCCTGTGGAGTTGCTGTGGTGAGTGTGCCTCCCCTCCAGGGGCCCCTGGTGGGACTTTCCATCTGGGTGGAAACCTGACCCAGCCCAGGCCTGCTGGAGACAGAGGAAATGCCTTCCCCAAAGAGGTGGCCAGCCCAGGATTCCAACCCCTGACTCCAGGGAACCTGGGGCCAAGTGGCCTAGAATCTCCCTTTTGGGTAAGGCTGCCATAGATGGGGCCTCAGCCACACACTGTGGGGTTCTCTGGGGACTGACTGTGGCCCCAGGGGTTCTGTGCATGTGGCCACTCCTGCAGAGGCCTGGGACCAGTCAATTGGGAAGTGACTGACTCAGGAGTCAAACTCAGCATTCTGTCTCTGGGTTTTTGCCACTCTCTCTCTTGCCTCTTTTAAGTAGGGGTTTCCATAGGCATTACTTCATGGAATCCTTGCAGAAGCCTGTTGACCATAAGGGGTGTTATTATTTCTATTTTCCCTATGTGGAAACCGAGGCTCAGAGAAGGTAGTGGTTTTGCCCAATGTCACACAGTAAGCTTATGGCAGAGCTGCATTATAGCACAAGTCACCCTCTCTTTTTCTTGCCTTGCTGACAGCAATACGAGCATACTTATATGTCATTGTTGCTTTAACTTCTCCCAATTTGGGAACACACATTTGCCCACAGAAGAGAGAAATGGCAATTGAAAGGGGCTGGTAGTTGCAGTTAGTGGGCGCTGCTGAGAGGTCTTGTGGGTTGAAATCTGCCACTCCTCAGCTGTTGTCTGCGTGGCCCCTCCTGGGGCAGGTGGATGCGCCTCTGGGAGGTAAGCTGTGCACTTTCATCCTGTGCTCCCAAACGGACCAGGTATCTTGCAGCCATTGTCTCTGTGTGTCCCATGCCATGGCAGCGTACAGTAGGGCAGACACTTTTGCCTCATAGCCCAATCTGGTACTCTGTGTCCCTCAAGCTGGCACCCCACCCAGGATACCAGGGGTGGGTCTGTGTCCTCCCTGCAGGTTCCTGAGAGGTACATGGAGTGGCATGCAAGGGCAGGAGCAATGGTTAATTTTATGTGTCAGATTGACCCGGCTAAGGGATGCCAGGTAACTGGTAAAGCATTATTTCTGGGGGTGTCTGTCGGAGTATCTTGGAGGTGATTAGCATTAGGATTGGTAGCCTAGGTAAAGCAGAGGGCCCTCATCCATGAGGGTGGGCCTCATCCGCTCTGCTGAGAACCTGAGCAGAACAAGGGCAGAGGTAAGAAGGATCTGTCCGTTTGAGCTGGGCCACCGATCTTCTCCTGCTCTTGGGCACCAGCTTTCCTGTTTGCCTTGGACTTCAACTTACATGTTGGATTCTCAGATCCTCGGCCGTAGGGTTGGACTTGAGCTTCTGCTGGTTTTCCTGGGCCTCCAGTTTGCAGACGGCAGGCAGTGGCCTCCTCAGCCTCTGCAGGTGTCTGGCTCACATCCTCTTTATCCATGTGCCCACCCTGCTGGTTCTCTTTAGAGAACCCTAGCTGTACAGTAGGGGTGAGTGTCAGGCCTGGTCTTACCCCAGCACCAACCCCAGCCCCTTTCCCAGGACCTGACCCAAGTGGAGGCACCTGCTTGGGTCGGGCAGATTGGTGACTCCTCTGCTGCCTGGCACCTTGGCTTCCCGCTGCTGTGACCTCACCCTCTGAGGCGCCATGGCCTCCAGGGTTGAGATCTGCCTGGTGGCTCAGGCAGCCAGATTGTGGGGGACCTGGGAGTGGTAAATGGCAGCTCCCTAGCCCTGCACTTGGCCTGGCTCTGTGGCCAGCAGGCTCAGGTGCTGCCAGTGGTGCAGAGTGGTGCAGGTGGAGGGAGCGTCAGGCCTGGGGTGGGGACCATCATGAGGCCCCAGATTGGTTTCCCCTAGAAGCCTCTCAGCTTGTGTCCTCCACCTGCGTTCCGCCCCCATGCCAGTGACCTCTCTGCTCCCTCCCACCCACCTCGTGTCCTTCCAGGCCTGGTTCTGCCCCTTGCCCCACTGATACCCTGTGCTCATATCTCCTAGGGGCCACCCTGCCCCACCCTGCCCTTCGGAGCCTGGATGGCCACTTGCTGGATTGTCCTTAGCTGGTCATCACCATCATCTCCCTCCCCTCCTCCCCGTGACCCAGCACGATAATTTATCAGGACTGTTACCACAGGAAGTTCTGCTTCACATCTCTCCACCTCCTTAGTTGCTTCTAGGTGAGCCTCGTGCTTCTGGGTGAGCCTCTGTGGGTCCTGTCCCTAATGGGCTGTGGGGGCTGCAGATCTGGCTAACGCTGGCATGACCCCCACAGGCCCATTCACCCATTCTTTAATCACAGATGTCATTGAGCACCTACTGCACGCTGAACAGGACCCTTGAAGTCCCTCTGTGCAGGGAGCCCCCAGTGTGGTGGTAGGGCGACACTGGGAGAAGTGTGAGGGGTGGCGGGGAGCACGGGCTGTCAGGATGGGTGGTCACAGAGGTCTCTGTGAGCAGAGGGCACTGAGCCACCCAGAGAGGCCCCAGCAGCTTTGCAGATCTCCTCTAGGAGATGGGAGGGACTTGCTTGGGTGGAGCAGGCCAGGTGCAGTGGGGTCTGCGGGAGGCAAGAGAGCGGTGCCCAGGCAGGGACGACTGGTGGGGACCCAGCTGCCGCAGGCTCTGTGTCTTGTGGGGGCTGGAAAGGGTTTGTGTCTGGAGGGGTCCCTCTCCCCTCGTGTGGCCCAGCAGCCCTCAGGAGAGAGGTGCTGGGGATGGGATGAGGTCGGGAGTGGGACGGGGTCAGGTTAGGAGGGAGGTCTGGCGGAACTTGTTGCTGGGCTGGACCGGAGCATGTTATCCCGCATGGTGTCCTGTGTGGGAGACGGGAGGTGAGCCAGGATGCAGGGGGCTGCTGAGCAGCTTCAGTGCACATGGTGGCCTCTGGAAGTTGGTGTAGCCTGCATCGTGCTGACCACATACTACGGGAGTACCTGGATGTGTGCTCTGTGAGTGGGGCGGCTGGGAGCGGGGCGTTTGGATGTCATGTGTGTGTAGCTGGCACTGTGGCTTTGATGGGTGCACCTGCCAGCGGGTGGGAGTGGGCCTGGGCAGGGAGCTGGGGTCCAGGGACCCTTGAGCAGTGGAGGCTGAGGAGTGAGAAGGGTGGTGTGGGAGGAAGGGAGCAGCAGGCAGGCAGCCTTTTGTGAGGGAGGCCTCAGCGGGCAGTGCTTTGCAGAGGCCGCTCGTGGCTTGACGGCACCAGCTCTTGGTGATGTGGTTGGGTTGCTGCAGACAGGAAGGAGAGCGGGAGCAGGATGGCGAGCAGGGCCTTCCTGGGTAAGAGCCGGGGCTGGGGGTTAATGAAATGAACTCTCGTCTGCAGCCGGGCCCTTCCGGGGATGCCTGCACCAACCCCCGTTCCCTGCTCCCGCTCGGGAGATGTCCCCATGGCTGGACCAGCGGTGGTGTCTGGGAACGGCGACGGCTGGGGTTGGCGTCCAGCTGTGTGTGAGCCCCCGCGCTGAAATCACAGCCTCGCGCAGCCCCGAGCCAGCCCGTGGAAGTGGGCCAGCCGCGCCTCCGTACAGGATTAGAGGGATGTGTAATGGATTAAAGATCAAAAATGTTAATTAAGAAATGGTCTTTTCTAATAAGATGCCTTCAAGGGCACAGGCCTGAAAAGGAGGGGATTTCTCATTTTGGCAACACGGTTTCTGTTGTAATGAAATTGGTTCACAGACAGTGGGGAGGACCCGACGTAAGCCTCGTTTTAAAGACATTTCCATCCAAATTAATTAGCAGGAAAAACCAAAGGGCTGGGCATCAGGTTGGCAGGCAGGCAGTCTGTGGTCTCCTGGCAGGAAGGCTCGGTACACTTAGAGAATTTCATCTGTGTCCTGGCACCCACTGTAATGTCATTCCTGATGGTGTTCAAGGACACATGTCTTGGGCACCTGGTGGGGTGTGACCCTTTCTGGGGTCAAAGGTTGCTCAGTTTTACTAGTATGAACTTGCTGTGTGACTTTTGGTTGTCCATTCCCCTCTCTGATTATTCTTCTAATTTCTTTTCTCATTTGTGAATGAATGTTAAACTTTTCCAACCTGCTTTCATGGGCTATTGGATCAAAAAGATTTTTAAATCCAAGTGCTCTGAAAACACAGATGGTTCCTTTTGAGTTGGTGCAGTCATTGCTAAGGGATGGGTTGGTATTTGTGTTGCTGGTCCATCCTCAGGTTTAGGAATGGAGACGCAAGTGCGGCAGCCCATTCTTGATTTCTGCTTTCTCAGACTTCCCTGGAGTCCTGGCTGTGGAGTCCCCAGGTTGCGTCTCTTGGAAGAAGATGATAGCCTCATGGGTTAAGAGTCTGCCAGGCGTCTGCGAGGTCGCGGTTTTGAATCCCAGCTTCTCTGAGTCTCAGTTTAGCCCTCTGTAGGATGCAGCCAGTGGTCCCTGAGCTGTAGCTCCGCTGCGAGACGTGGCCGCTGAGGGAATGGGGCTCAGTCTGCGGTGCTGGGGACCGTGGCTTTCATTGCTGACTTGCAGACAGATCTGCGTCAGTTCCAGACGGGGCCACGGCTGGAGGCTGGCAGCCTTTCCATGGCTCGGGCTCTGGCCTGCAGTGATTTGAGTTTCCTGGGCCCGCTAGGGTGCAGGACTCATTCAGAGCCTGAAGCTTCTCTGAAGGTCATAGGACTGGGGAGAAAGTGTGAGTGAGGATGCCCACGGGCGGGCGTGTCCCTGGCTTGGCCTCAGGGCGGCTGCTCACGGAAAGCTCCCTGTTCTGTCACCCACCACAGATACTGCTTTCTCTGGGGGCCACATCAGGAGCAAGCAGAAGGGAGAGGCCTCAGTTGGTGGAGGCCCCAAGTCCTTCTGTGCCTTGCTTCCACTTTGGATTTGCTGGTCCCCAAAGTATTTTTTAAAACAATATAGAACAAGCCAGGTGCGGTGGTGCACACCTGTAATCCCAGCTACTTGGGAGGCCAAGGCAGGAGGATCACAAGCTCAAAGCCAGCCTCAGCAAGGTAGCGAGGCCCTAAGCAACTTAGCAAGACCCTGTCTTTAAATAAGTAAATACATAAGTAAATAAGGCTGGGGATGCAGCTCAGTGGTTAAGCACCCCTGGGTTCAATCCCTGCTCCTACCCCCAAATATAGAGCCACCGTCGCGGTCGTTTTTAAGGTCACTGTCTTGAATTGCGTCTTGTCTTGTGTTAATATCATGGCTGCTGCTTTAGTTTTCTTGCGTCTCCCTGCTATGCCTTTCTTCAGCCTTCTACTTTTTTTTTTTAAGAAATTGTGGTGAAATACATGTAGCAAACATTTATCGCCGTAGCCCTTTTTAAGTGTTCAGTTGGGTGGCACCAAGTCTCCTGTAGCTCCGTCCCCACCATCCCTCTCCAGATCCTTTCCATTTTCCTAGCTGAAACTCCGTTCCCCTTTATCATGACCCCCAGGTGCTGTCGCCGCTCCCGGCAGCCTCGGGTCCTTCTTTCGTCTCTGCGTTGGATACTCCCTCAGCCTGTGCGTGGAGCATCCAGCATCTGTCCTCCGCGTCTGGCTTGTGGCCCATAGTGTGATGTCCTCAGGGCGTGTTTATGTGCTGGCCTGTGTCAGAAGTCCCTTCCTTCTAAAGGCGGATTTGTATTCCACGGCTCGGACAGCCGTGCTTTGGGTCTCCCTCTGTCTGTCCATGGACTGTGGTTTTGGGGAATGTCCTGCTCCTCAGGGCTGCATGTTTTCCAGGATCTCCGCAGGCAGAGTGAGCTCCACCCATTCGCGGTGGCCTCCCCTTGTGGCTGGAGAGGCTGTGCTCCTGGAGCTCTCAGGTGCTCCGCACCAGGGCAGCAGGATGGGGTGTGGGGAGCAGTCCCAAGTGGGACAGGAGGGACCACCAGCTTTTCCACCTGCATGTGACTTCCCTTAGACGCGAGAGGAGGACACCCCACCACCTTCCTGTCACAGCTGGACAGTGGGGGTGGGCATCCCACCGGCGCAGCCCAGCCAACGTGACTTTCTGCACAAGTGACCGTGGGAGGCAATTGCGCTGTGCCTCGTGGAGTCTGGTTGTCAAACATGGTCGTGGAGATGCTTTCAACCTCAGCAGCGACTGGGCAGACGGCAGAGGGGAAATAACAGGACGAACTGGGCTGTGGTTTTCTCTTGGCTCTTAGTGGCACTGCTGGGGGAAGAGGGTTAGGTGGGAACTGACCTTTAAGAAGCAAAGATTAGAAGAAAAGCTTCAGTACCGCACCCAAGGATAGGACGAAGCCTGTGGACCTTCGGTGGAGTGAGAGAAGCCAGACACACAGAACGTTCCCGCTGTGTCCCTTTACGTGGTGTTCAGAAAGGGCAAGGTGGGCGTCTGTGGTAGGAGTGGGGAAGGCACTGCCTTTGGAGGGACAGACAGGACCTCACCAGATGTAGGCTGGGAATGTCCTTCATCTACATCCATGTGCATACTCATAGAAAAACTTGCCATCAGCTGATTTAAGATTTGAGAGCTAGCTGGGTGTGTGGTGGCACATACCTGTAACCCCAGTGACTCAGGAGGCTGAGACAGGAGGATGTCAAGTTTGAGGCCAGCCTCCACAACTCAGTGAGACCCTGTTTCAAGATAAAAATGAAAAGGGCTGGGGGACGTAACTCCGTGATAAAGTGCCCCTGGATTCAATCCCCAGTACCATGAAGATTTGTGAGTTAAAGCTCATTGAGAAGGAGATGTGGAAAGAAATACAGGAAGCAAAATATTTTCATTTCTGAGGTGTGGAGGCTGTGGACTTTTTGCTCGGTTCATTACCCCCTAAGTTATTAGGATAATCTATTCAGAGACCATGTCCTGGGCTGGTTGCCTTGTCTCAGCCAGCCTCTGTCTGGTGTTGAAGATGAGGAGCAAAGGGCCCCACACAGGTGGCTCTCCAGGGGAGGGGCCATATGTCCTGTGGATATCCGGAGTGACAACAATGTTGGGAGGAGGCTGCCCCTTTGCCTCCCCTCAGGTTCTCTTGGAAAATTAATTCAGGCCCTCTGAAGCCAGGGGAGTTTCTCTGCAGTGAGATCAAGACTCCCGTCTCTTCTTTCTCCTCGCTGGACCTCCATCGGATTGCTGGAGCCCCATGAGCCTCTGTCCTGTCTGGACACAGGGAAAGTCCTTCCTGCCTTGACGGCGTGGCAGAGTTGGGAAGCAGGAAGACCACAGGGTCTTTGTAGCTGGTGAAGGGCTGGCCACAGCCTCAGTGTGGTTCCCATAGCCAGGGATGCGAGTGCACCAAGCTTTGCCCTGGTGGGGGGCACTTTGTTCTAAGGTATCCTGGGCCATGCCTGATGTGACCCAGCTGGGGAAGGGGTAGCCAGTAGTCCCTGTTTCTCAGTACCCGCTCTGCACCTGGCCGATTGCAAGAGGTCTCCCTATGTGTGCTGCTGCATTGGGTCTCACAACGGCCCTGGGAGCTTGGTAGAAAGGCAGGGCCTTGAGCTTGACCCAAGACCTGCTGTGTGAGACTCTGCCCTTGAACAAGAGGCATGGGGATTCACACGCACATGGCCCGTGCAGATGATACCTCTGAAATGGCCCCTCTTGGGGCCATTAGCAACTGTCATCTGCATGGGGCTGTTTGCAGTGGTAGTGAGCAGTGCTGGTCTTAATCTCTCATCCTCAGAGATGTCCAGCTTCCTAGAGGTGACTCTTGCTCTCCTTGAAGAGTCAGCTCAAGGTTCCCTCCTCCAGGAAGCCTTCCCTGATTGCCCTTCATAGTTTGAGCCCCTCCTGCTCCCATCTCGCCCTGCTGAGTTTCTGTCTTTGCCCTCACCCCGTTCTCTGGTTTGCGTTTATGGGTTCAAGGATGTTGAGAGCAGGACCATGCATAGGTCATCTTTGGACCTCCTAGCACAGTTGGGTTTCCTCATGCATTTATTTTACAGTGATATATGGGAGCCTGATGAGTGCTGGACCACCTTAGGTGACAGTGGCTCTCTGGGGAGCAAGGCTCTCCAGAGGAGAGCCATGAAGCAGAGCTGCTGCCTCATGCATTCAGCCAACCTTAGGCACTGGGTGCCAGCAAGTCGCAAATGATCCTGGTTCTCATGGAGCCTGTAGCCCAGCGGGGAGACAACACCCAGAAATCTCTGCAAAGAGGGCAGGGGCTAAGGGGCAGCGCGCCCCAAGGATCGCGTCCCATCTGGGGAGACAGAACAACTCCCTGTGACATTTGAAGGAGGATGTGGGGTTCATGGAAAAGGACATTTCACTCAGTGTCAGGACTCCGCTCCTTCCCAACCCACCACTTGGGGAGTTTGGGGATCTTAACTCAAACACACGTAGTGGCTAGAAGCAGGAAGGTTTGGTCTGTGGCACATGGGTGGATGAGCAGAGGTGCGACTCCGAGCTTGCAAACAGCCGTCACCCCGCAGGGCGGTCTCCTGACCACACCTGGCTTATGAGCAGCCCGTGGGCTGCCTTGATGTCGCGCTCTGGCCGTTTGCAGCTGTGGTCTATCTCCCTCATGCAATGGCGCAGAACACTACTCTTCTGTTATTTTTTTAAAAAAATGGTTTTATGGGGGCTGGAGCGGTGGCTCACTGGATGGGGTGCTTGGCTGGCCTGCGCGAGGATCTGGGTTCAAACAAACCCCAGCACCACGTACACAGCTCAGTGTTGGAGAAACAAAGGGCAGATGAAAAATAAATAGAACTGATTCTGTTTTTGTCTCTGTCTCTCACCCCTCTCACTCCATCCCTCCTTTTTCTCTTGAAAAACAACAAAACAAAACAAAACAACGGCTTTATGGTAAAATGAAACACACATACAGAAACCTACAGAATAAATGTAGGACTAAGTGAATCTTTATAAGGCGACACCTCCAAAACCACCTCCCAGGTCTAGAAATAGAGCTTTGCCAGCCACTCCTGAAAGCCCCCTCACAGCCACAGACTGCCCCTTCCGCCTTCTGGAAGTAACTGCTGGCTTGACTTTTCCCACGGCCACTTCTCTGCATTCCTTTAAAGTTTTGTCACCAACGTGTGGACCCCTTTGCCACTATGATTTAGTCTCAGTATCTTTCTTTTCTTTTTGTTAAAGAGAGCAGGGGAGAGAGAGAGAGAGAGAGAATTTTTATTTTAGTTTTATTTAGTTTATTTAGTGGCCCTTGTTGCTCCAAGACCTCAATGTGTACGTGGTGCTGGGGTTTGAACTCACGCACTTGCGCGTGCCAGGTGCTTTAACTGCTGAGCTACCGCTCCAGCCCCAAGAATCAATTTTATTTAGTTTTTCACGTGGCTTTTGTTGCTCTGACACTTTGTTGTGTACGTGGTGCTGGGGTTCAAACCCATGTTCTTGTGCATGCCAGGCAAGCACCATAATAACCACTGAGCCATCACTCCAGCCCTCCGAGTGTCTTTCTTTAAGTAATGTTTTGTTTTTTTGGCAAAGATGATTATTATAAAGATTTTCTAAAACCAATCTGCTGGATGCTTCTGGTGTTCAGGCTCCTGCTAAGGTGTTTTCCACCACTGGCTGGGGTCAGTGGGCAGCAAGTGCTTGCCACATAGCAGGTGTCTCTTCAGAGTCTGATGAATGACTGGACAAGCCAGGTACCCTGGTTCTGAGCAGGGTGACAGCAGCCGGCATGGATCCATGGCATGAAGGGAGGAGCTGATGGTCTGCAGAGGGCAAGGGTCAGCCTGTGGGGAGGGGAGGGGTCCCGCATCATTTTTTCTTTGACCCTTCCCGTGTAGCCTTTCCCCCTTCAGTTGCACTAGGGGAAATTCATCTTCTCCCACCTGCCGTGGCGGGTAGACCCCGAGCTGGCGGTCGGGGCTGTCCAGGGCGCACGTGAGCGTGCATCTTCCAGGCCATTCTTAATCAAAATCAATGGTGACGGGGTGTTTCCTGCCAGTCTGGCTCTCATCGCTCTGCCCAAGGAGGATTCAGAAACAGGTGGTCGGTCATGTGTCTGGCATGGTTGGACTTCCCAAGAGCCCCAATAACTTGGAATTTTAGAAGTTATGGAGGAGGGCCGTGGTGATTTAAACTGCTGGGTAATTAAACAGTGCTGAACTTGGGCACAGGCTGCATGGTCCTCGGCATTCAGGGGCTCCCTGGGTCCTGCAGGCTGACTTGATGTAGGTGAGGGACAGAGCTGTCCTCCTGAGTGAGCTCAAGTGACACAGAATGACAATTCTCCACTTTGCTTTGGAGCCGTAGTGATGTGGGGTTTCTGTCTTTTAGTAGAACTTTGTCTTTTAAGAAGTTTCCTGTGTAGAGCTGGGTACGCACCACTGCGATCCCAGGCTGCTCTGGAGGCTGAGGCAGGAGGATCACAAGTTCAAGGCCAGCCCGGGCAACTTAGTGAAACCCCATTTCAATGTTAAAAAAGAAAAAAGTGCCATGTGCTGTAGAAGGACACTCAGGTGATTATGTGGCCATGGGGACAGTCAAAGCCTGTTCATGTCTGCCTCCCCCTTACAAAATGTGCAGAGTCAGAGTGGGTGTTTTCCCATGTTCCCGTGTCCTTGCACCCCTGCCCGGCATGCCCTGGGTGGTGTTGAGGGTCACAGTTTCCTGCTGCTTCCCCACTGGGTCTGGACAGACTCCAGAAGAGGATCCTTTTCCAGGTAAGAACCGGACTGGGTGAGAAGGGCTTTGAGGTCCCTTCCAGCTTGAAGCTTCTCTGGGTCCAAACTGAAGGGAAGGGCAGGGACCTTTTGAGGCATCTGTCAGGTGGTGGGGCTGAGTGGGGTATGGAGATGACTCTCGAAGCTGTCCCAGAGTTATCAACTGTGACAGTCCCGATGCTCCGGGCCTTGGCCAGCCACCGGAACCAGGGGAGCAGCCTGCTTGTGTATCCACCGGGTGGGGACTGTCCTGCAGGGCTGTCCTTCCAGCCCATGGTGGTCAGGGTGCTACCTCTAGGGTGCCCATGTCGTAGCTGGGGATCCTGACATTGGAAGCATTTTAGTGTTCCTGTCTGTGTTTAATGAAATGGCAGTGCTCTTCACGGAAATGCTGTTGCTGTTACTAAGGTGGCGGTGTGTCACGCGCTCGCAGCCTCTTATATGCAGGAGGCTGTGGTCTGGTGCTGAACGGCCTGGGCCGGTGCAGGCTGCCCGCAGGCTTTGAACGGTGAGCGTAAGGTGATGGCTGAAGTCTCCTGGGTGCCTTCTTTCCTAGACGCCTGGCATAGTGAGAGGAGGCTGTCATTCCTGATAACCCTGGACCCCAAGACGTCGAAGCCTTCCAGTGGCCTCTGCGGGCTGTCACCCGATTTTGCTTAAACACCCCATGTGCACCCTCATAAACTGTCAGGGGCTCCCTGTTTCTTCCATCTCAAGTTGGGCTTCCACACTGGCCCCACCATCATTATTTCTATCTCAGTCAATCGTCACCCATGTCTTTTCTTACCATTTGATTCTTCCCTGAGACAGAGAGGTTCTTTTCTTTTTTATTATCACTATTTTTATTTAGTCCTGGGGATTAAACTCGGTGGTGCTTTACCACTGAGCCATATCCTCCCATTTTTATTTTTTTTTTATTTTCAGTCAGGTTCTCACCAAGTTCCTAGGGCCTTGCTAAATTGCTGAGGCTGGTCTTAAACCTGGGATCCTCTTGCCTCAGCCTCCGGAGTTGCTGGGATTATAAGTGTGTGCCGCTGCGTCCAGCTGACGGAGAGGTTCTTGACTTCACTTTACCCACCGAGTGCCAAAGACAGGGGTGGGCACTCCGGCAACACCTGCTGGCTGATGTGTGGGTGCCGTTGAATGGAAATGGGTCCAGGTCCATGCCCATCAGCAGCTGGGGTTGTAACTCGAGAGTGAAGAGTTACAGGACAGAACTCAGCTCTGACATGGCTAATTTCTATTATTATGATTTTTAACCAACTAACAATTTACAAAGGGCTCGTAGAAAGAGCGAAGCACAAAAGAGCACAGCCTCTAACCGGGGTTAATTAGGAGTCTTCCCGATAGCCAGTGCTTCATCAGCAACAGAACAGCACGTAAATAAATCTAATTTCCCTCCAACTCAACCCGTCACAAGCTTAATTACAGCAGCCACGATGCGGGCATGTGTGTGTTTTTTTCATTAGCGAAAGAGGGTCGTTATTAGCCAGGTCTCGTAAGAATGATTCTGAAGAGCTTGGTTCCACCCTCCATAGGTGTCCTCAGAGAGCAGAGAGGAACTTTGGCGTGAACTAAAGAGTTTCCAATTAAGGTGGCTTGGAGGAAGCAGGAAGCGGCCACGCAAATTAGAAAAAGATTAGCAGAGGAAAGAGCCGGGAGCGGGTTCTGGGAGGCGCGGTTAATTACTGTGTGGAGGAAGAGCTCCTTCTGGGGGCTGGACCCCCTTTTCCCGGCATTGTTATTTGCCTGCCCAGCAACGTTGGGGCTCTCAGACCCCTGCCGGCCTCCACTCCTGCGTTGTGGCTCCAGAGAGCTGAAAATGAGACCTGTACTTGGGGGACAGGGATTGACCGCTTCCAGCCACCTCTTTTAGATGGCTTTTCACACCTCCTCCTCCTTCCACGAGGGGGGAGGCAGGGGAGAGCATTGTCACCTCCAAGATGGAGCACTGGAGGACTGTGCAGTGAGTGTATTGTTCTAGAAATAAATAGCTGAAAAGAAATTAGTTAACAAAGGGAGTCGAACCCTACAGGCTGAGTTCTGATTGTCTGCAGGAAGTGCCCTGCCCAGGGGGGCCTTAGAGGGAGGATTTAAGTCCATTCCGCCTGGCACAGTGTTGGCCAAAGACGTTTTTTCTCTCCTTCCGACCTTGCCCCCCAACCCTCCATAATGGCTACGTTCCTCATTAAGCCATATAAGAGGCTGCGCTTAGTGGTACTAATAAAGTGATCCAGAAATCGAGGCGGCTATCTGTGCTCTGTGCAGATGCCATCTGTCCTTGTCTGGCAGCTGTGACAGGACCTGTGTGCCCCCCCAGCTCTGGGGGCTAGGTCGAGAGCAGATAGGACAGCTTCCCAAAGTGGGAAGAAGCAGGAAGCCTCGGCTTATCTGAAACTCTTCCCGTGCTTAGGGTCCCCAGCATCCGGGCCCCGCTTGGATACCTCCAGGATTGGGAAAGCTCATCTCCTCACAAAGTGGCCTGGACCCCAGAGGTGCCTGGATGGTCCTGTTTACTGAGCACTTACTGAGTGCCAGTAGGGACTTCATTAGACAGCCACTGTCGATGGCCTCTTTTGGGCCAGGCACGGCAGCTAAGCTGTCCTGGAGCCTACCCTGGTTTGTGTGTCTGTCAGGAGACAATAAATGATAAACGTAATAAGGAAGTCAGTGCTAGGAGAACCAAAAGCAGATGGAGTGTGGGGCATTTGCACCGCTCTGACAGGAGGAATCAGTAAACCCAGCCTGTCTTTGTAAGCCTCATCAGACCTGGCTCCTCCCATGGGCCTGCTGACCTTTCCATTCCTGAGCCCCCTGGCTTGCTCCAGCCCCAGGGCTTTGCATTAGTGGCCTTCCTGGAATACTCTTCCTCCACCTTTTCATCTCTGGCTTCTTTTTGCCATTCAAATGTGTGCTCAAATGTCCCTTCCCCAGGGAGGCCTCTGAAGTTGCTGCCTTGCCTCTCATACCCGCTATCTCTTCTGTTTCAGGCCTCTGTCTTGCATTGGTCCCCCCCCTGCCCCCGCAAGGTTCCCTGATTCTTATATTCCTTGCTACCTAGTGGATTTTGTTGTCACTGCTGCCTGCATGTCCCCAGCCTAGGATGCTGCCTGGTACACAGAAGGTCCACAGTCATATTGAATGGGTGAGGATGTGTGAGGCATGTGCGGCCTCACAAACAGCCTCCCATTATACAGAAGAAGAAACTGAGGTTCAGAGAAGATGAGTAACCTAGGGTCCTACTGCTATCCATCTTTAGCTAGTTAAGGACCAGCCCATGCTCTTGGTCCTCGTGATGGATCAGTGAAAGATCTGTGCCATCTCAGTCGGCCCAATGGGATCTCCCCATGGCCCTTCAAAACAGATCTGCCCTCTCCATGTGCCCTGTAGATGGTCTCCCTGTCCTCCCACCTGTTGAAGGATAAGACGCTTGGAAAACTATCCTAGGCTAGAGTGCTTTGATGGCATTGCCATAGTCATGGGGGGGGGCCTGTTCTGATTCCCCAGATCCCTGGTTCTGTCTAATAATTGGTCCTGGGGCTGGGCAGGCCTCCAGCAAATCAGGCAGGCAGGAGATGGCATTTCCCGAGGACAGGCTCCACTGGGTGGGGCAGGGTTCAGAGAGCCCTCGCCTCCCCGGCGTGCAGTTGTGAGCTGGAAGCTGTGCATTCATCAGCCACCTGCTACAAATGCCTTCCAGCCAGCCTGGATTCCTGGGTAATATTGAGATTATGGATGGGGGCGCGATGCTGTCACACAGAGCAACTTTCTTCTCCAGGGACTGGTTTGGTGGTGAACACCTTGACGCCAACGAGGAGAGACTGGGGGTCTTGTGTTGAGCTGCTGCTCTTTATCTTCTCCCTGCTTGCTGTGGAGTCTTGGCTCAGATCCTTCCCCTCTGGGGTGTAGGAGACTCCTTACTTTCTCCCTTAGGCTAGGTCAGTGTTTCAGGAGTTCAACAACTGTGGCTCCAGTGCCCCTCTGGGAGAGACAGTCCCAAGCCCCACTCTGCTGTCTGGCACAGCTGACCGCCAAGGCTCATGGTGTCATATGGTAAACAGAGGGCCTGCGTGGGGGGTGGAGTTACTTTTTGTCCTGAGACTCAGAACACCAGCATAGTTTTGAATATAGTTTAATCTTTGAGGAATCGGAACACTTTTCTGGCTGCGGTCATGGTGGGATTTGAACTTGGGTCTGACCTCACAGCTTGTGCTCAGGCCACGGCTGGCTGTTTGTACAGAGCAAAGTCGGTCTTGCTAATGTTGTCCTCAGATTGAGATGCTTTCCAATGTGAGTTGACCAAGTTGAACTAAAGTGTGGAGGCTCTCAAGCAACCTTTTATTTGTATAATTACTTTCAATCTCTCTGCAGCCTGGGTTTTCCGCATGTGTGCATAAGGGGACGTTTGGACTGATTTCCGGCTCCTTCCTGAGGACTTTCTCCCTCCACTTTCTTTTTGTTTTTTGGGGGCAGTGTTGGGGATTGAACCCAGAGCCTTGCACATGCTTTTCAAAGGCTCTACCACTGAGCTACACCTCCAGGATTCACCCCCACCAGGTCTTGCTAAGTTGCCCAGGCTGGCTCTGAACTTGTCATCTCCTTCCTCAGCTTCTGGGCGTGGGCCACCTTACCTGGCGTCCCCGCTGCTTTCTGAGCTTTCCAATTGGGATCTGATGGTGTATCCTGGGCCTCCATTGCTGACTCTGGCCTTAGAAACATGGGGTTCTCTCTTGGAACGGACCGATACTCCAGCCCCTCCAGCTTCTCTCTGCTCCTGTTCCTTCCCAGCCTCCAGTTTAGCCTCCACTGCCTCACCACCCAAGTTACCGTCACATCACCTCTTTTTGTTCTTTCAAAGTGCAGGGCACTTGCAGACACACGAGTGCATTTCTTTGTTGATGTGTCTGCATCTTTCTTCCCCACTAGAGGGTCTGTCTTCCTCTTTTGGTTTGCCTTCGGACAGTCCCTGGTGCGTCATAGGGTGTTGGTCAAGATATGTCCTAAATGGTCTTGCATCTCTCCTGGACAGGACCCCAGGGCTGGTCCCATCCTGCCTGCTGCTGGCCCATACATCTTCTGTGATTCAGTGCTGGCAGCTTTCAGCCAGGAGGAAGTTACTTCCCAGAGGAGTCTGCTTCCCAGAAACATCCAGCCCTCTTCCCCAACCTGGGCTCCCCCATGGACAGAGGAATGCAGAGGTTTCTTGGAAATCCTCCTGGCTTGGTCCCCGGAGGTTGGGGATGTCTTGGGTGTCCATGTTTAGCTGTTAGTGATGAAATCCAAGAAGGATCCTGATTTTGCATCTAGGGAGGGGAAACCCTCTTTGCTGGTGGAGGCTAAAGAGGAGAGGAAGCTGCCAACAGAGAATTCCCAGAGTGGGAATTTCCTAAACTTTCCCTGGGATCACTGGGTATAAGGAAGAGGCCCCACTGTTACCCACCCCTAGCAGAAGTGTGATGGGGATTTGTACACACATGTACATGAGCGTGAACACGTGTGAATGCCACCCAGAGATGGGGATGGGGGCAGCTTGGCACAGTCATGGGTGGACCGCATCCTTCCATTCAGGGTCAGCTACTTAAATTCTCCACCACGTGGCCCTTTGTCCTCTGCATGGATGGAACTGGGAGTGGCAGGCAGGGAGGATGGAAGAGCAGCCGAGCACCGTGGACTTTAACGCCCTCCCTCCAGGGGATGTGATGCAGGTGGTCCTATGTGCTACACCTCAAGAGACCTGGGGTGAACCTGTTTGCAGAACAAGGAAATCTTCCTGAAGACAGAAAAATCTGCACCCCTCCCCAATTCATTACTGGGCCCTGTTCATATTTAACTAGGAGTCTCAGACCCATGCCATTTCCCTCCTGATGAAGCTTTAAAGGCAGACTATAAAAACCATCCCTGGAAGAGATGACCACAGCACAGGGTCGAGTGGAACAAAGTGTAAAAAGGTTATAAACCAGCGTGCGGCTCAGGGTCCCATTCTTACACAGTGATTGCTGCGTGTTTCCGTAAATGCAGGAGGGGACAGGCGAGATCTTGTTCATCAAAGTGGTCACAGCCCAAATCTCTGGGTGGTGAGATTTCAGGTGATTTGTACTATTTTCTTTATACTTTTCTGTGTGGTTTGTATCTTTGACATCAGTCGCAGTTATCTTTGTAATCAGAAATAACAGTAAAGCTTCATTTTTATGGGAAAGAAAGATACTGAGACACAGTTCTGGGGAGAACGCCAGGTGAGACAGGGGCTGGCCTGATGGACGCCTTCATCAGTGCCAAGGTCAGGCTGTGTGGATGCTCGCTGGGAGTGAAGACAAAGCCGCCCGTCTGGGTATTTCTGGGCTGGCTAGGTCTTCAAGGCATCCCTGCAGGTCCCTGGGCCTGGCTTGGCTGAGGTTTCCCGCAGACCTCACTCCTGCAGCCCTGTTGTTGTTGGGTCTTGGTGCTTGCTGGGTGCACCTCTGGGGTGGCACCTTGGCTGGAGAATGAGGTGACACTCAGGTGCTGTTATTCTATCCACCATGGAGGTAAGCGGGCAGCACCTGGATGCTGTAAAATGCTGCTGGCTGCAGCCATTAGCTTGGACTTCTGTTTATCCCTTTCCGCACATGAGGGTGACCTCCAGCTGCTCAGAAGACAGTGATCTCTTGGAGGTTAGAACCCTTGTCTTGCCATCCTCTAGCTCTGGGCCTCAGTTTCCCCATCTGTGCAATTCCTACCTCATAGTGTAGGCAGTTGCAGAATGCTTCCCTGCTTCCCCTCCCTGCACAGAACAGGGGCTTCATTGGAAAGATTCACAGAAACTGTTTTGAACTCTGACCCTGGCTGCATTTTGCCTGTAGCAAGTGATCATGTGATGTTATTCGGTGCGATTCTTAGCAACGGCTGCTTTTGCCTGGCTGGCCATCAGTTGCTTTGCAATGGAGAGGGTTGGAGTGACTTTTCCCCCCGCCCCTGTTCTATGTGCACTCATGGAAGGGGGCCAGGATGCATTTTAGGAAGTACCTGGCTCCTCCTTAAATTAGGCTGTTTCCATTCTCATCTCCCCAAAGGTGCTTTCCAGACGCAGCTGGGACTCACAGTCTCAGCCTGCCCACAGGAGGGGCAGGAAATTGGTGAGAAGTCAGAGTTGGAGCACTGAATTCTTTTCTTTTTTTTTTTTTAAGACACAAAGGTAGAAGATCTCATTTAAAATGCCTAACTTGCTGTTGTCCAGCAAGCATCCTGAGAGGGTCAGCTTTAAGGAGTGACCTGAATGACTTTAATTCATCATGCATATGTTCATTCATCTGCTCAACAAATAGTTCTTGCACACCTTCTCTGTGTCAGGTATGATGTTAGCTGCTGGGGATCCCACAGTGACAGAGATTTCTGCACTAGGAGGACCAAGTACTTTGGTCCTTAATTTTTTAAGCTGGAAACTCAGCCCCATTCTCTACTGTTTCCTGCCTACTCCTATTGTACTGGATCGAGGGGAGGGAGCAGGAAACTGGGTAGGGTGTGCCCATGTGAGGCCCAGTCTTGGCTCTGTGTGCTGGGTTGGCTCTTTTAAGCCTTCTCCATCTGAAATTCTATGCTTCCCCTGTGGTTCTTTAATTTACTCACCATTTGTTCTTTTTAAAGTTTTTATCATTGAGAGTTTTCCAATGGCTCAGCAATAGTATCTGTTTAAATATTTCAGATATACAAAAGAAATAAGGACCATCCAGGGTGGGCTGCTTGGTCCCTCACCCAGTTGCCTCTGCCTCCTCCCCTCCAAGGGCTTGGCATTCATCACTTCTGCGCATGTCTTTCTTCTTGAAATAGGTATAAAGTATGACTAAATACTAATGGTATACAGGGTTTAAAACAGTATAAATGTTGCCACACCTTGCTGTGCATATATTGCTTGTAACTTTATGGCTTTTGCATATGTATATGTGGTTTATCTTTCACAACTTGCGTTTTTTTCTGTCTCTCGACCTTGCGTCTGGAAGATTAACCCATGCCCATGCATGCAGCTCCATTTCACTAATTTTAATTGCTACGTGGAGTCTTCTCCATACTGCTCTTGGTCTATTGATCTCCTGCTCATGGAAATGGAGAAGCTTTCTAAATTTCTTTTTCCTTTCTTTCTTTTTGGCTATTGCAGTTAATTCTGCAGTGGATATTTTCCACAATGAACTCTCCAGTACAAGCGTTTTCTAGTATATAAACCTCAATGGAATGTCTGGGTTAAAGGTCATGGTGCTAATGCCCTTCCCCCCTTCTCTGTTCTTCAGCTCAGTTCTCCCTGCTATCAGCTTCATTTTGGCTTACTTCTTTCTCAGGGATCCAGAAAATGTCCCTAGACTGTGTCTGAGTGGCTCCATGTGAGCCTCACCAAGGAGAGTTCTGAGGGCTGGTTTCCTGAAAATTCAGGGACAAGTTGTCCACTGGGAGGGACAGCTGCTAGCTCAGGCCCAGGGTGATGGCCCCTGGCTGTTTGGAAGAAGGAGATCCTTTGCCTCTCCTCCTGATCTTTCTTAGAAAGAACTTGTCTCTTTAGAAACAAGAATGAACAGATTAAATATGCCTGAGTTTGTGCTTCTTTCTGACTACTCAGAGGACTGACCTTTAGCTTTCCCTTTTTAGAAGTGGGGAAACTGAGGCTTGATGGGTCTGTCATCCCACTCTTCTCCCTACCACCTGGAGTTTCCTGTAATGGTTTGTAGAATCAATCTGTTCTCCTGTTTCCTAGGTTGGGAACAAAAAAGGGGCTACCCTGGCCCTTCTGTGGGCTTTGGAGCTGGTACACTGTGTCCCCATCCCCTCAGCTCCATCCCTGTGGGCTCCCCACAGAGCGTCCTCTCCTGCCTTTGATGCAAATTCTTGCACTTTCCTGATAATATTCTGGGATCCTCTTAACTCAAGGGGGTCAGCCGCAAGGCATCTCGGCAATTTATAATTCTTGAAAATTCTGTTTGGTGACACGAGTTAGCATTTAATAGACACCCTGCCACCTCCTCTCTCCCTATTGTGACAAGCTCCTGGCAGAATCCTTTTGAGACTCAGGGTAATTGCACCACGCTGCGAGAGGGAAGACCACGTTGCGCTCGAGTGCGTCTCAAAAACGTCTCCACAATAGACAGTCAGGTACGAGTTTGCTGGGCTTCAAGGTAATGATTTAAACTTAATTTGACCCTTGATGAAGGAGCCATGTTTCCGGTCGGGCGCAGTCTTTCGGTTTGGGCTTGCCTGCCATGTCTTCAATGGCAACACAAATAATTCCTTCATAACGAGTGCCTGTCAGAGGATGTCTGCTGCTGACAGCTAATATAGAATTATTGCCCCTGAATGCATTTCTGTAATTACTTCCCAGAGATCTGTCTTTGTGTTAGAAGACATTTCACACTTTAGTAACATAAGTGTTTTGGGAGAGCACGAGCAATAATTACGAACAGTCTTTCTGTGAAAATAAACCTAAAAAAATTATAAAAGCTAATGCTAAAATTGGTTAGAGTCAGGGAGGAATTGCATTTGACTTTGATTCATGTATATTTATTCCGCGTATAATAACCTTTCCTGTATGGAAACTTTTTTTTTTTAAACAAAAGCAATAATGATACAAAGAGTCCGCTTTCTAATTTTTGAACTCTACTGAAAGTGAAAACTGATTAAAAGTGACAAGTTGCTCAAGACTGAATAAAGAAGCGTCATCATGGAGCCCTGATAGGAGACATTTGCGGTAATGGAAAATGAAATGATTCACAGTGTGATCAATAAAAAATTAGCAGCATTTAATAAAAGGTTTCTGCTTCATGTTGACTAAAGCGCATCGTGAGCAGTTTGAAATCCGAGTTAAGTGATGGTTTGAGGATGAGCGTGGGGGGCGGGAGGGGTGTGGGTGTGCGTGTGCATATAGATCATGCCGAGATTGGCTACCACAGGGAGGCAGCCAGGCCCCTGGGGTGGGTCTGGAAGCTTCCTTTGCACTGCCCACTTGACCTTTGACCCGTGGTTAATCCTCTCCAAGTCTCTGCCCCTCTTTGTGTGGGAATGTGTATCCATGCATCCCTAGACCAGCAAGCACAGTTCCCATTTAAATCCAGCACCCCCACACCCCGGAGGAGGCATCAGGGTGAAGGCTGGGCTTGCTTGTGCCCAGGCCCCTCAGACCTCTACTGCTGAGGGTGTTGTGAGTCCCCTGGTCCCTTGGCAGGTTTTCAGGAGACGTCCCAGAATGTCTTACAGCCCACTGGTGGGTCTTCAAACACCCTCTTGGGGACAAGAGAGGAATCAGCAGAAAGCCAGCAGACCTTAGCAAGGTTGAGGTTAAGTGTTGGGGAGACCCCAGAGTCCCAGGGAGCTCACTGCCAGCAAGCATTCTTGGAGGTGGTCTGGGGCTACCTCCATGCCCCTGGGGGCCACCTGGGCTGGGGTTGGATGGGGGCTGGCATTTTAGAAGCCGAGCAGCTGCCTTTTGGTTTTTCCCTCAGTAGAAGCAGCAGGGTGAGCAGCACCTTGTCAGACCCGCTCCCTTTCCTCCAGGTGGCACTTGGGTTCCCACGATGCAGCCGCATACCAGGCTGTTTTCATGCCCAGCAACTACTTAATTTTTAAAGACTATACAGGGTCTCTGTTCTGTGCCTGGATAGAGAGGGACTCCTTGTCTCCCAGGGCCACCTGTGGGGTAGACAGGAGGGCCTGGTTTGGAGGGGTCTTGGTGGGGGGTAGCAGCTGGCCTCTGGGTTACATCAGAGGCCTGGGAGCCTGGGCTGGTGGTTCCCTGCATCCTAGGGTGGTAGGGGGACTAGGGCCCTGTTCCTGGCTCTATTCTGCTTGTTTCGTTCCTCACCAGAGATTCTGATGCGTGATGGGGTCTTTAGAAGTGAGAGTGGGAAGGGCACTTCCAGACCAGCTTGCTTATTCACTCCACCAATCTTTATTGAGCACCTGCTGTGTTCCAGACCCCAGCCTGGGTGCTGAGAGGCAAAGGAGTGGGGAAACAGGGCGCATACCACTGCTGTGATCACTGGAAGAGGGAGATGTGTCCCGCGAGTGCCCACAGCTCCCGTGGGGTCCAAGCGGGAACTGTGGGAGGCCAGGAGGACCCTGTGTGCGTCCTTGTTTTACATTGGTGCTCTTTCCTGAAGCGCTGCTGTGCTGAGCCCAGGGCTGAAAGCAACAGGCAGGTGTGGTGTTTCCTCAGTGTGGCGGCATGCGCCAGAGCTCTGCTCCCAGGCCTTCCCACAGCCACGGACCACTGTGGTCCACTGTCTAAATAAACATTGCTGCTCCGTGGTCTGTGCCTTAATTTACAGATGGGGCCAACTGAGGCCCAGAGAGTGCATTTCTTGGCTTGAACCCATAGCAGTTGTGCTGTGGCCCAGGCGCTCTGGGCTGTCTGCCTGCCCCATCTGTGGTTGCCTTTGACCTTGAGCCAAACTCCTTTTCCTTGCTACTGGATCTGGTTTTAGGGGTATGCACCCCTCTTCTTCCCTCTTTCTCTTTTCCTCCCGGAGCTTTCTTTTCTGCACAAGAGGGTGATTTTCACCCTAGTATCCTTGCCTTGAGTGCTGTGCCAGGACCAGGAGCAATTAGGAGCGTCAGGCTCTGGCGCTGGCCACAAATTAGCTGGATTTATCGAGCTCCCCACGCTGCCCTGACCATCCTTCCTCCCCTGCCTACCTCCGGTCCTGCTCTCCATCTCCCCCTTCCCAGAGACAACACATGACCGAATGAAGAGGACAGAATGGTCACCGCCTCAGGAGGTCACGAGGAAGTAACAGCATACAATTTTCGTGGTTCCAGGGTGGCTTCGTCCAACTGTTCTTCATTACTGCACGCGGCGAGATCAGTTTTATTAAGATTGTAAGGCTTGGAGGAGCGTCGCTGTTAACTACTTACTGGAGGATTTTTTTTTTTGTTTGGAGGGCGTTTCTTCGCATTCTCTCCCTCCTTTGTGTCCCCTCTCCTACCTTCCTCTCCCCTCCCTCCGTCTTGCCTCTTGCTTGCCCTCATCCCTGTCCATCACGGTTGGGAGCTGGGTGCAGGTGCACTGTGGGCAGAGGAAGCTGCCATCTGCCTTTGCCTTCGTGGGTTGGTGTCTTGAACACTGGGGTGAGGGTAGAGAGCCATTCGTTCCTTTATTTATGGAACACCTATCAGGAGTAGGGTGCTTGTGACAGATTGTCATTCTCATCTGAGCAAGGGGCTGTGGTCTGTTCTTTGGTGCATCTGAAGCACCTGGAGCAAGATAACCTGCAAAGTGAACCTCATGCAGGGAGCTCACATAACCTGACCGGGTGGTAAGGCTGTCCTCGTGTTCCGGGTGAGGTAACCGAGGCTCAGAACTATAAGTCACCAAGGTCATGCAGAAATGGACAGGGACCTAGGTCCTGAATCTCTAAAAAAGGGACACAGCTTGCCCAGCAAACCTCCCTAACATGATGATGGACAGATGATCCCGTGCGGAAGGGGCCCCGCTGGGAAAGTCGCCCAGCAGACTCTCAACTCTTGGCCCCCAGGCTGTATCCAGCACTCCAGGGTGTATTGTTTGGTGCATGCCATATTCCTTAAAACTTGAAGTTAACATTTTAAAATCTAGAGATTTTTACATAAAAATAAGGATTTCCTTCTTGAAGAAAAAATAGCAGCTGTGGTCACCTCGCAGGAGATGGCATTTCTGTAGGATGTAGAGTAGGTGAGCAGGTGCCACACCTGGTGGACTCTGCAACCCCCTTGTGCCCTTCCTCGGCCCCCGAGCCTTTTCCATGTGTCTGTATGATTTGTGTCCTGGGGAGAAGGGGACACGGTAAGATTTGGTCTACTAAGTGGCAATGATCTGAGCTTGCTTTTGCTGTCTGTGAAATAGGTTTGATGGTAACATCTTCCTTACTGGAACACAGGTCATGAAATGAAGGGTACAAATGAATACATAGGTCTGGTCTGCGGGATGATATGCCATTATACTGCCAATCACTTTTGGCCTCAGGTTCTAGAATTCCTGATAATTGAAGTGATGTTCTCTGGAAGGTTCTAGTCATTTCCATGGTCAGCCTTGGATCTTGTGGAGAGGATTGTTCTGTTCTCAGTTTCCTGGTGGCCAGGCCGAAGGACCATCTCAGCAAGGCTTATGATGCAGCCCAGGTCAGGTGCACCATCTCTGATCCTGGCTGGAAATTCCATCCAGAGAGTCTGCACTGATAGAGGGCGCGGGCACCCTGCAGACGACCATCCAGAAGTTGCTTTCTTACTTAAAAAGCCAAACGTGGACAGCACATTATATGTTAAAATATTTGCCTACATGGGCTGGAGTGGTGGCTTAGCGGTTATGGGGCTTGCCTTGCAGGGCGAGTACCCGAGTTCAAGCCCCAGCACCACATATACAGCAAAGTCTCAGAGCAACGAAGGTCACATGAAAAACTAAACAAATTGTTTCTCACTTTCTCTCTCTCTTTCTCTTTCCCTCACTGCCCCTCTCTCTTAAAAAAAAAAAAATTGCCTACAGCTCTCCTGCCTAAAGGACCCTGTAGGCTGAGGGTTACATGTCACCCTGCTGCCTGCACTACGAATATTTTAAACCCCAAGATAAACAGTGACTGAATCTCAGAGTTAGGGGCCAGCAATGGATGCACAAGCAGCTATCTAATTGGGGTTGGAGGCTCCTTGCCCAGCCCCACCAGCATAGGCAGCTGCTTCAGCAGTAACCGTTGGTGGACAGGTCTTCTCTGCAAACAAGGCCCAAGCAGACGTGGACTTGTGTCTCAGCCAGTCTTGGACCTAGTGCTGAGGTTCTGAGACTGCTTCTTGCCCTGGCAACATGTTCCTAGGAGGTAGACAGGCTGATAGGGTTCTCTTTTAAAGAACTTTGCTCCAGGGTAAACTCTTTGGAAGGACAGCCCTTCGGGGCTGTTTTTCCCATAACTACCGATAGGGGGCAGGCACAGGAGAACTCCATGCAGATCCAGATCAGAAGTGGTGTTTTTCCAGGCTTGTAACATAGTCGCCTGGAAGGGAAGCACCTTGGACTTGAACCTGGAGCTATCTTATGCTAAGTGGAGTTTCTTTCTCAGGGGGTCTGTGTAAACATGTTTGTGCCGTCGAAGGTGCATGTGCCCTGACATCCCTCATGTTCATCCTCAGGAGCATTCAAGGCCTCTTGGGAGACCTCTCTTGCAGTATGACTTTAAATTCTTGAGTGTGTCATGATGCTGCACGTGTTGGGTTGAATAATAACAGCAGCAATAAGCAGTGGTTGGCCATAATGCTGCAGTTTTCTCAAGTTTTATTATGAGGCAGATATCAATTATTTATTACTATTTTAAAATAATTTAGCTTGATTAAGACTCTCAGAGAGGGTGAGTGACTTGTCCAGGGTCTCCTGTTACTGAATGGTGGAATGTGGATTTGACCCAGAGAAGCTGGCTCTGAAGTCAGTGGTGCTTCTCTGTGCTTTCACTGTCATCCTCGGAGTCGCTGGAAAGCAAATCCAGCTGACTGGTGTGTGTGTGGGTTGCTACTTAATGACTGTTTTATTCCCATGGCTTGGTCCCATCGGCCCCACTGGACTCTGCCAGTGTCCTGGTGCTTCCGGTGCAGTTGGGCTCCCTGGTCAGCCTCTGGACATGTCTAAACTTCCCCACCTGATGGTTCTGCTTTCTGCAAAGGTGGATGTCACGTCTCCCTTCCAGGTCTGATTGGGAGAAGGGAGAAGTCGGGCAGTCTTTCCAGGACCTGCTGGCCATCTCTGGCTGACTGTCACCCGGCAGCCTTTCCAACTTTCAGGCTTTTCCTTGCTGCACGCACCACCCTTCTCCTGCACCCTTCCTCTTCCTGCCTCCCTCTGATCTGGCCTGCTTTTGGCTCCTTGAAGCCCTGCAAGGCTGGGCGCCCTTCCAGGAGGGACTCAGCCTGACCTGATGCAGTAGGAGAGGAAGATGTCCAGCTTGATTGATGTGGCAGGAATCAGAGGCTCAGGCAGGAAACACGACTTGCCCCAGGTTCTTCGTGGTGGAGGCTGGAGGGGACCAGAGTTATCACAGGAACTGGGGCCATGATGTACTTCCTTACTGCTTATACCCCCACTTCAGCATTCATGTTTACCTGGTCACTCATTTGCCCACCTAGTCTTTGTTCGTTTTTGTTTTTTTGGAGGAGATTGAACACAGGGGCACTTAACGATTGAGCCACATCCCCGTCCTGTTTTATATATATATATATATTTTTTTTTTGTATTTTTATTTTGTCTTTTTGTTTTATATATTTTTTGAGACTGGGTCTTGCTAAGTTGCTGAGGCTGGCTTTGAACTTCTGATCCTACTGCCTCAGCGCCCTGATTCACTGGGATTACCAGCGTGTACCACTGCCCCCAGCTCATTTTCTCACCTCATATTTATTAAGCCTTCCTGTGCCAGGCTCTGTGTGGGCTTTGAGGGCACCAAGATAAATAAGGCCAGGAAGCACCCTGTAAGTTGTAGCAAATATGCTTATGTTGTATCTGGCACACAGCAGACACTCAGTAAACATTTGCAGAGTGAAGGAAGGGAAGAGTGGATGAATGTGTGTGATTGCTGGCCCTGGCGTGTCTCTTGCTTTTCAAGTTCTGCCCTATTTTCTCTATCCTGGGGATATGGAGGCTGCTCCTGGCCTCCTGCCTCCACTGTGTGGACTCGGCCTTGAGAGCCCAAATGCAGGACCCCCACTTGGGGATCCTGGGGAGGATCTCAGGGTGCCGAGGGTTCCTTGCCTGTTAGCTGATTCTCATGGTAGGAAGAGAAGAGGCATCCACTAGGTGAGGTTCTTTCTGTTCAAGAGCTGACTAGGGCCAGGGCCAGAGGGCCACTCACTGGTATTTCTGACATTTGCTGGCCTTTAGAAGGGGTGTGAGAACTGGACAGCCCTGACTCCTGTTCCCAGACCTGGAAGCCTGTGGGCAGCCTGACTCCCCTCTCCCTGTTTCCCTGGCACAGGACCTGGCCAGCTGTCCTCTGCCCAGCCCTTTCTCCACCATGCCTCCTCTGCCCTTGCATGCAGCGTAGTGGTTAAGATGGAGATATGTGGTCACAAGACCCGGGTTCAGAACCAGCTCTGCTTTTCCCTGCGTGGGCCTGGCAGGCATTCCTCAGTCTGGAAAGTGGGAATACCCATTGTACCTATGCCCAGGGTTTCTATGACGATGGAGATGGGGTGATATAACCGTAACAGTGCCTGGGGCTGTCACCTTCAGCTGCAAGGTCTATGCTGACCCTTCCCTCCAGAGGGAGTGGCGTCACTCCTCTGGCTGAGCAGACCTTTCTGCAGAGCCCCTCTGATCTCCCTCACTGTCATCGTGAGTGGAAGCCTTTTCTGAAGGATGGCTCAGGGCATGGCAAAATGTGCTGCTTTCTCATGAAAAACAATGTAGAGGGGAGGTTTTGCATGGTCTCTTTGCTCACAGAAACTCTTCCAAGCTGCTATCTTGGGTTCTGGGACTTGGTTTTACAGGGCTCCGTGGTGCCCGGGGGCTCCACTGGGGTGGGTGTATCCTCTTCCTCCTGGTTTCAGGAAGCTGGTGAGACAGAGCAACCTTGTCATCTGTTAGGCTGAACCATTTGAGATTGCCAGTATCTGTCAGTTTCCACCTAAAAAGATGGTATCTTCAGGTTTCAGCCTAATTCTTACCATCTCACAGTGAGCAGAGCCACAGCACCACCTTTCCCCTTGTTCCTGTTCGTGTGGACGTTGAGACCTGCTTCTGAGACTAATCCGTTCATTCATCCATCCAGCTTCTCCTGAGCCCTGGGCTTGAGGGACGGTACTGAGCCAAAGCGGATGTGCACGCTGCCCTCACAGAGCTTGCAGCCTGGTGGGGAGTGTTCTGGCTAGCTCTTGCTGTGTGGCAAACCACCCCAAACTTGGTGGCCTAAAGCAACAGTCTCTTCTGATTCTCTCTCTTCCGTGGCTGGCGGGGTACTGTTGGCAGTCTCACTCAGTGTCTCGTGTATGGTGGCAGTCGCTGCTGACATCTGAACACTCATCTGGGCTGGATGTACAAGATGGTGCACTCTCATGCTAGCGTTGGTGCTGGAGCCTGGGAGCCCAGCTGGGGCTGCCGATTGGAGCATCTGTAGGTGCTCTGTCCCTGTGACCTGGGCTCCTTTTAGTCCAATAGCAGAGTTTCCGGGGGGAGTGTCCCAAGAGAACAGGAGACTCAGAGGTAAGCTGCAAGCCTTCTTCTGATCCAGTCTCAGACTCCCTGAGAGTCACTTCCTTTGCATTCCATTGGTCTAAGGAGTCACCTGGCTGAGCAGCCCAGAAGCCAATTGTGAAAGGGAATTTGATCCTTCTTTAAAAAAAAAAAAAAAGAGCAAGTCAATTTCATTTATTTTTTTCATCTGATTTTTGTTTTTCCAACACTTAGTTGTGTATGTGGTGCTGGGGTTTGAACCCAGGTCCTCATGCATGCCGGGCAAGCACTCTATTGCTGAGCCACCACTCAAACCATAGATCCCTCTTTTAAAAAAATTTTTTTTTTATTTTAAAGAGAGGGACAGTGAGAGAGAAAAAGAGAGGATCAATTTTATTTAGTTTTTCAAGTGACTTTCATTCCTTGGACACTTCATTGTGTATGTGGTGCTGGGGTTCAAACTTGGGTCCTCGCACATACCAGGCAAGCACTGTAACTGCTGAGCCACCGCTTCTGCCCTAGATCCCTCCTGTTGATGGGGAGGCAAGGGCTCACTGGGGAAGAGCAGGCAGGATGGGAAATTTTAGGGTTATCTTTGGAAAATCCAGACTGCCACAGTGAGACAGAGTGAGCAAATTAGCCCCCAAATGTACGAGTGCACATTGTGCCAAGTGCACCGACTGCAGTGGGAAGGGAGCGATGGGAAAAGGAAGCCCAAGTGACAGTGGTGCTAGGTAGGTGGGCGAAGAGTGAAGTGAAGGAGAGCTGCCTGGCAGGGGCAGGAGTGTGCAGCCCTTGGCAGCGGAAGGAGTTGCAGGAAGGCCTGAGTGGCAGTGCAGAGAGCTGTAAGACAGACAGGTCAGCAGGACCCTAGTGGGACTTTAGGGCCCATGGCCCATGGCAGGGACCACCGTCCATGACTTTGATGGGGTTTACAAACTCCCCAACATTTGCCCCTCCCCCATTGGGTGTCTGCTGTGGGAGATGGTGTAGCCGCATGGTTAGGAGCTGGAGGTACCTGGACTTGAAACCTACCCTGCCGCTTCCTTCTGACCTCAACTAAGCTTCCTCACCTCGCAGAGCCTGGTTTCCTCACTTGTGGAATGGGGACATGAGGGTGACAACTCATTTCTGCCTGGTTGGTTGTGCTTGGAAGGGGCCAGGGACACAGGGGACACTCAGTTGAAGCTGGCTGCTCTTGGTGGATGCCTGAGCGAAGGGATGGACTTGTGCAAGTTGGAAAGCAGCCACTCTGTGAGTTGTCCAGGGTGGGGCCTGAAGTCGGGGAGGTGGGGAGCTTTGTCTCCTGGGTGGGGAGGCCAATGTTTTCCCGGCCAGTATGTTTTCCTGTCTCCTGCACATGGCCTTGAGGGAGAGGGCTCTGATCGGAAATCTGTTTAGCTTGGACCTTCCTGAATGAGTCTTCTGCTGCAGAAAGCACCCTGGAGGACTGGGGAGGGCTGAAGGACAGGTCTGTGAGCCTGCTTTCAGGAAGTCCTTTGCAGCCCCAGCAGAACAGAGAGGAGCTGGCCACCTTTCGGCAGCCTGATGACTTTGCTTTCTCTGCCCCTGGGTAACTGGAGGGACAGCGGGTCAACTGTAGTTGAAACTCGGGAGGCCATGATGTTGGAAACATCAGGCTGCATCCGGGATGGGGGTTTAGACTGACCAGGTGCTCTGCCCCTAGGCTCTGCTTGCTCAGGCCATATTCAGCCTCTGAACAGCGGCCAGGGAACCTCCACAGCTGGACAGGGTGGACGTGGGACAGGCAAGGCCACCCTGTCCTTATGGGCCTGGGTTGATGGAGTAGGGGAGGTCTAATCCTTTGGTTCCCTAAGGTCTTACTGAGCCACTGATCAGGGTCAGGGTGGGCCCAGGAAAGAGGGGACAACAGAGAGTACTCCAGGGAGGATGGCTGGAGCTCCCTGTCCTCAGACCTCCTGCCACCTGGGCTCAGGAAGCTGGGGTTCCCGGCTGGTGAGAGTTGTGCTGCATAGTTAAAATAGAAAATGTAAATTGCGTTCCTTGCACAGCTTTGGGTGACCTTGCATAGCCTCAGTTTTGTCATCTGCAAATGGAAAAATAGCACAATTTATTCTTTTTCCTTTTTAGCAGGGAGTACTGGGGATCGAACCCAGGTGTGCTTAACCACTGAGCCACATCCTGAACCCTTTGTATTTTTTATTTTGAGACAAGGTCTCCCTGAGTTACTCAGGGCCTCACTAAGTTGCTGAGGCTGGCTTTGAACTTGCGATCCTCCTGCCTCAGCCTCCTGAGTCACTGCAATCACAGGTGTGCGCCACCACTCCTGACTTTTTCTCCTTTTGATGAAGTTCAAATACTGTTGGGCGTGAAAGTGCCTAGCAAAGAGTAAAAGCTGCCTGGGTGGAAAACTACCTGTCCTCAAGATCCTGGTTTTTTGGTCAGCAGAGGGGCCTGGGGCACTGGGTAGTCAGGGAAGTCCTGACCTCAGAACTTCTCTAGGCTACTGACTCTTCCCTCTCTGGCTTCACCTTCCTGAGGGTTAGGCTGGCTGAGCTTGTGATGCTCTGGGAGCCTGGATGATGAGGTCCAGGCCTTTGTCTGCCCTGTGCATGCTTCCATCTCTACCCCTTTGCCCTCCTGTCCTCTCCCAGCCCTGTCTGCAAAGCCACCCTGCCTTCCCATTAGTCGCCAGCCGTAGGGGAGGTGACAGTTCCTTAAAGCAGATTTATACTCTTGGATGACTTTATGGGTTTTTGCCTTATAAAAACCTGAGAGTTGACATTCTGATTTATCTACTCCCAAGTCAACAGGATGTACCACATTTAAAGAGATCAAATGCATTGTAATGTTTGTGGTTCCAGTTGTGGATAAGATGAGCTGTTATAGAAAGTGCTGCCAAGTAAATATGGCAAAAAAAGGGGGATAATTTAAATATGTCTATTAAACAGTGTGTTAAATAAAGTAGCACAAGCGTAGTGTGGAATATAACTTATTATCTGGAGAGTCTGTGTAGTAGATAAGGCTGGAATTATGGTTCTTTTTAAGTTCTCTACAGAACATTTTTTTTATTATTATTATTAAGGGAAGAGACAGTAAACTAGGAATTCAGGGACTGCACTGCCTGTGTAACCAGGGTTGGGTGGTGACTTATAATATCGAAGACTCCAAATGATATTTCTAGTTTCTTAGCTTTCTATTTCTTCCCGTTGCCACTGCCGCAGATCAGATTCCCTAAGATAAATACGCTGCCTGGCTTTTAATGGGATTTCTGTATTGCCGGGAGTTGGCTTGTTCTGATAATAAAAGAACCTAAAAATTGTACATCCCTTAATTGGTAAGAAGAGAGATGTTTTGATGGGCCACAAATGGAAACATTGATTTTTACTGCCTCTGCCGCATGTCACGCACTGTTCCCACCACGGAAGGCAGCAGCTGGCTCTCCGATGAGCTGATTTGTGTTCCCAGGTTCTTGGTGTCGGGTGCTTGGAAGTGCGTGCTCTGCACGGATGGGAGAAATGGAGCCTTTATAGTATTATCTGTTTATAAATTGAAATATTTACGGGACTGTTGTTTCTGCCACGGATCAAATGTGTTCTTACTTTTGCGTCTTTTTTGCTTAGGCGCCTGGCTCTCAGGGATGTAAAGATTGTGTGCTACGCCTTTATCTGTAACCTCACTGTGTGTAAAGACGTGTGTCACCTGCACACATGTGTGCATGCACTTTTGCGTATGGATTTTCATGGACATATTTTTGCACAGTAGAGATCTCTTTCTTTGATTTAAATCAGTGCTACTAGTTTTTGGATGGATGGATCTGTTTTTCAGGTTGAGTGTGCGTGGGAAGAGGCAATATACACTTTGATTTTTGAATCCCTGGGTTGCCGTATTTTAATGGGCAAGTTTACTCCACTGACATTTATTAGGGTTACTGATAGATTCTGTGTATTTACCATGCCTTTTTTTTTTTTGCAGTTCTATTTACAAATTCATGAATTGTCCTATTAATCATTGTGTTAATCTCTAAGTTTGAGGCTGTGCCCCACTCAGGGAAGTGAACTAGACAAGAAGTCAGGGGGATGAGCTAAGCATCTGGCAGGTACTGGGATGTCTGTCTCACTGGCTGGATGCAGGGTGCCTTCCCTGAGAAATGGGAGTTGCAAATCTGTCCCTCTTTGCAGGGGGCTGGAGCCCAAGCTCTCTTGAGCTCCTTTTAAGCTTTAGGATGTGCAAAACTGTGAAATGGGGCCATGCATATGTAATCACAGCTTTGAAAGAGCACAGAGCGCTACCCACATGCAAGGCATCATTGTGATCCTTCAATCACTTATATCTACAGATGATCCACTCACATGCACAGTGCTAAGCACACAGTAGTTATTTTATTTCAAAGAAATTGATCCAATCCTTCCCGTGCTGATTCACACTCTCTAAGCAGCTCTCAGGTCACAGGTGAGAGGTTAGACATATTTAAGTTTGTAATTTGACTATCCAGGGTCCTTTAAATACATGCATGCCCTTTATTTCATAATCAGAACAATCTCTTTGCAAAGAGCTGAACCAATATCTCCACAGTGGGAGGGCAAACATGGCTAAGAGGTCTCCCAGCTCTAAACTGCAAGGTTTTGGAGGAAACTACAAGTTGAGGGGTGTTAGGAGCTGCTGATGGGAGCTCCGCAGAGGTGTGTAACTGAATTGGTTTTTTAGGAGACAAATGCTACAGTGTTTTCACCTCCCCGAGGGGTCATGACCCCCAGCAGCCATGCACAGAGGAAAGATGACAAGTAATCCCCCTAGAAGATTTGTGCCAGGAATTAAAGAATCTAGTTGAGAATTATGGCGCCACATGCTACAAAAAAACCCCATATATTAATATACTGAGAGGTGTCAAGAATAATGGACCCCGGGAGGTAGAGTAATTAAATGTATCTTAATAAATGCCGGGCAATTCTTTTAAAACCCTTTCCCAAGAACCTGTCAGCTGACATGGACTGTATTCTTCCTGTTGGCAGGAGGCCTAGAAGGAGAGCCGGAGAGTGATCGGAAAACCAGCCGGGCGCTGGAAGACAGGAACAGCGTGACAAGTCAAGAGGAGAGAAATGAGGACGATGAAGACATGGAGGATGAGTCAATTTACACCTGCGATCACTGTCAGCAGGACTTCGAGTCTCTGGCAGACCTGACGGACCACCGGGCCCACCGCTGTCCTGGAGGTAATGCTAAACAGCGCCGGGATTCTGACAGGTGGTTACACGGATAATTGGGCATAGCAACAGCTTGAAGCCTCGAGTGAGATTAAAGAATTAATAATGTAATTTTACAGTTAATGTCATTTTATTGTGGTGTCTTGGGTACCCTGTATCCGCCTTTTAAATAAAATTAAAAATAAAAGCAACAGCTTTCCGGCAGGCAGGAATTAGGTAGGTAGAGGCGCCCCATCCCTGTTCCTGCCTAACGGTACTCTGTTGTACTTGGGCGATGGTGGGTGGGTCTGCACCCCAGATTTCTGGATTTCCTTTTGGAAACCCAGCAATTAAGAGGCTGTTAGTGTAAAGTTAAGCAGCTTAAGTGTGGAAAGCTGCATGAAGGAGTGAGCTCCGAGGGGGGCTTGCAATAGGACCGGGAGAGTTTCAAAGGCCAAGGATAGCCTATGCAGAAAGGGACCCAGTTCTACCTCTGTGCCTGACCCCCTTTTTTTCTGAGTAGGAGAAAGGCAAAGCCTGGCAGTGACCCTGTTCTCCAGGTGCTCAGTGCCCTGGAGAAGCTGTGCAAGACCGTGGTTTCACTAGGACCCACTTAAGACATCATGAGTGTGTGTGTTTCTGGGGTAGGTGGGGATCCAGGGAGCATGTGTGCTCCTTGGTGTGTGGCAGTCATGGTGCAGGGGCCACACATTTCTGGGCCCTGAGATTTGCAGAGAGGGACTCCGCAGCCTCTGTTCCTCACGCCCATCCTGATATGTCTTCTTCCATGATGGTTGTTGATGAAATCGTTGGACGCTGGCTTTTTGGGTGAGGCCTAACACCTCAGGCCTGCATTCTATCACCTAACTGGGGGCAAATTGTCTGGTGAGGAGTAGATTGAAATTCAGAGCTCTTGCTTACCCTGCTTCTCATTGCGACTTGTAAATTTGGAAAAGCCAAGTGGTTGGGGGACTGCTATGACTTGCCCTCTAGTGGTGTTGGTATCTGCAAAGCCCTGGTTAGACCAAGACAGAAACAAAAGCCAGTAGACCCGAGAGGGCTCTTACTGTTTTGAACTCTTTGTTTCTCTGTAACCCAAACTTCATTTATTTGGAATTTGTGATATTGCACCCAGAGTCAGAGGGGATTGTTAATTTATAATCTTAAAATGGAAATCGGAAGACACCTGCAGTATTTGTTTTTCCAGTCCCCTAAATACTGAGGCACCAGGAAAGAAGTTTTGTTCCACCAAGATCACATAGCTATTTGGTAGCTAAGCTAGGTCCTTTTCCGGACTCTAAGCTATCGACCCTTATCCTGCTTGAGAAAATAATAGACGCTAGGGTTTTTTTTTTTTTTATTTTGCCAGGAACCGATTTGGAATTTAAGTATAAGAGAATGAAATATTGTTACTGATTTTAAAAACAATCAACTCATTGCTCTTCTAATTGAAAGCTCTTTGCTTTATTCTCTTTGTGGAAGCCAGGGAGACCACTCTGTGGTCATGAAAGCCAGCCTGCCTGCTGAGCAGTGCTGTCTTGGGTCTTGTGGCTTCTGGAGCGGGACCCCACCTGCATCACCCTGAGGCTGTTCTCTCCTGCAGTTGCTCAGAATCCCATTCCTTCTCATGTCTTTCAAGCACATTTTTGAGAATAGTAGTGCTTCTAGGTGGAGAAAGGAAACCATGAGATTTCAGGACTGTTTGTAGGGTTCTGTGCCAGAATTGAGCAATGGTAGTTTATTGTGCTTCTTCCTGGGTAGGCTTCTCTTCCCAGTGGCAGCCTTGACTTTGGCTGAGTTCTGCGGCAACCCTGTTTGCAGTGTCCCCAGCCATCCGCATCGATGCTGGTGATATCCACCAGTAGTCTTGCCCGATTCCTAACAGGACCCCATTAACGACCTCCTTGGGGATACAGGAGCCAGGAATACCCCCAAACCCTGGAGCATTGGAAGGGAGTCAGAAATTCCTTGAAACAGCGTGAGAAGTGACCTCGCCTAATAGCATCCCCGAGAAATTCATTACTGCCTGGTTAAGGTGTGACCCAGTTGGAGGGTTTCCCTGACATGGACTCAGTGTGTGAGGCGTCATCTCCCCCATGGCTTAGATTCTTAGGATTACCCAAGATGAGGTCGACTGCTGGGACTTGCCTGTGCATTCCTGCAAACAGTTCCCTTCCTAGGATGCCTCCGTGCCCTCACCTTCCATCTGCATTCCATTGGTGTCTTTTGGGGGTTTGGGGTTTGGGGTCTGCCAAGCTGAGATGCTCTAATGTCCCAAACCACCTTAAAAATTCTGCATTATGCATTGAGCTTGAGCATAAGATGTTTCAAAACTGGCTTCTGATTTTATCTCGGAACTAATATAAAAGTGTAAGAGTGGAATTCCAGTGTCTTGGGAGGCTGAGGCAGGAGGATCTCAAGTTCGAGGCCAGTCTCAGCAGTTTAGTGAGGCCCTGAGCAACCTAGTGAGACCCTGTCTCAAAATAAAAAAATAAAAAGTGCCAGTGATGTGGCTCAGTGGTTAAGAGCCCTTGGGTTTAACCACAGGCACCAAAACCAAAACAACATCAACAAGAAAAACAGCAATAGTGGGCCCAGGCTGGGCTTATGGGTTTGCTGGGTGCTCACCATTGGCCTTTCAACAGAGGTCAGCAACCCTGCTACCTGCTAGATGTTATGCAAGGGACAATGTGGGAGGACGTTGACCCACTCTGGAGGAAAGATGGACACTTGACTGTCCAACAAAGATATTTCAGAGAGAACCATACGAGGCACAGGGTGGAGGCTGTGGGACCAGCAGAGGTTTTTGTGACCAAATGATTCTTATGCTTAGAGGGAGGATCTGTCTGGACATAAAAGAAGAAAACCAAGTGTTTTTTATTCTCTTGCTCAGCACTCAACACGGAGCACTTCTTTGGCTAACTGGGGTTTTCTCCCCATCAGCAGCCAGTCAGTTCTGCAGCGGGCCCCAGGGTGGTGTCTTCTGACTTTATTCAGTTCTGCGACTCTCTATCTGGAGATAGCCTCAGACCCCACATTTTGAGGCTTTGTCTCCAGGATCACGCTTCCCCACTTCTGGTGTGAACTGCAAGCTCCGGGTTGTGATCTGGGCTTCTGATTGATGGGTCACTACACACCCTCCTTGGGTTTGAGTAATCTGCTGACATGGCTCGGAGAATTCAGGGAGACACCTGCATTTACCAGTTCATTACAGAGGGCAGGATGAGGCACGTGGTGCCAGGTGTGAGCTTGCAGGCCTTCTATGGGTGTGCTAGCCTCCAGGAATAATCATGTGTTAGCTTTCTGCACCCTGTCCCTCTTTTGGGTGTTTATGGAGGCTTCACTATGCAGCCATAATTAATTAGATTATTGGTCATTGATGATCACCATCATCTTCGGCCTCTCTCTGCTCCCGGGAGGCTGGGGTCCAAATATATATTTCACGATATCACAGTTTGCCAGCCGGGTGGGGCCTTCTCTGCTGTCATGCATTTGAGATCTGCCTTTCTGCTGTGTGCCCTTCCCAGATGGTGGTCTTGATATGCGAAGGACTCTTATCCCCTGCAGAGACTGTCAGTGCTGGAAGACATAGAAAGGTCTTCTTTCCATGCTCTTGGTGCACTGGGTCAGGACAGTTTGACGGGGATGGGGGTGGCGTGTGCTCATGAGAGGCAGTCATGAATGTGGGTTTTAAAAAACTGCATGACAGCTGGGCATGGTGGAGCATGCCTGCAATCCCAGAGATTGGAGAGGCCGAGGCAGGAAGATTGCAAGTTAGAGGCCAGCCTCAGCAACTTAGTGAGACCCTCGAAAACAAAAGAGCTGGGGATGTGGCTTAGTAGTTGAGCACCCCTGGGTTCATCCCCCAATATCAGAAAATAAAAACAAGGGGCTGGAGAGGTGGCTTAGTGGTAGAGTACTTTCCTGGCATATGCAAGGACCCGGGTTCAAACCCCAGCACAACATACACAACTAAGTGTTAGAGAAACAAAGACCTGATGAATAAATAGATAAAATTGATTCTTTCTCTCTTAAAAACATAAAAAAAAATACCTGTGTGACAGCGTGACTTCTGGACTCTCTGTGTCCACCTGGGTGTGGTGGGGGCCAATGTCTGCTTCCCTAGGAATCTGGAAGAACAGCTGCAAGGTTTGGAGAATTTTTGAGGTGGAGGATGCTCACTCTGGAAGGAAGAGCCTGGGCCTCTGCACAGAAGAATCCTCTTTTCCAGTTGGAGGTTGAGAGGGCCCTCCATCCCTCTTCATCAGGAGGGCAGCACTAGGTCCGTAAGTTGCAGAGTGGACTCTGAGAACTCAGGCACCCCCATTGAGACCTTCTCCCGTCTCAGTCGGTCTCTTTGCCACATGTGTCGTAGGAGAAACCAACGTTTAAAGTCACCAAACATTGCATTTTTATGACATGAAATGAAACAAGCAAAAATCATGTCCCCAGCAACAGGGTGGTTCTTTCTTCTTTTCACTCCAGCCCCTGCCCACAGAATAGTAAATGTTTGCATGCTTGGAATTGTGCACAAGCCATTTTGTATTTTGCATTTGCCACTGAACGTTTTCCGAATGGATTCGCACATTGCTGTTCAGTCTTTCCATTTCCTTTGCTTTTTATGGAGTGTGTGTGTGTGTGTGTGTGTGTGTGTGTCTTTCTTTCTTGTTTCTTTTTCTTTTTTAAATTCTGCACTGATACTTTCTTTTTTTAACCCGGGGTGCTTTACTACTTATTTATTTATTTATTTTTATTTTGAGTCACAGCTTTGCTAAGTTGCTGAGGCTGGTCTTGAACTTGTGATCCTCCTGCCTCAGGCTTCTGAGTGACTGGGATTACAGGCGTGCGCCACTGGGCTCGGCTCATTCTTTCAAATAGCAGTGCTCAAAGAGAGAAAGCTTAGGTGGCTGGCACTGGGTCCATATCCTGTGTACATACTGAATTTCACTGAGTCCAGCAGGTGAGGGTTTTGCACGGAAGGTAAGGTCGACTCACTGAGCATGCTGGGCTTGTCTGTGCCTGATGGAGACATTGTTTGTGGCCACCAGGTCAGGGGATGGATTTGGTGGCAGTCTGAATTGCTGAAGATAGAAAGTCCTCGTTAATTCAGGTTCCACTGTCTCAAATAATGTCAGAACAGTGAGTAGGCTGAAGTTGGTCTTGACACAATTTGTGGTGTTGGCCATACAAATTTGAGCTCTGTAAATGGTTGCAGGGGGTGTTTTTTATTGTCTTCTGGGAGCCCCGAGGACTTCAACGACTTCAGAAAGTGTCTCTGGGAACTGCCCAGGGCACCATAGACGCAGATTTGATTTACCCATGGGCTGATTCCAATCTTTTATGTGCTCATTGAAGCTGGTCACCTGTGGACCTTTAGTCTGGATTCAGATAGAATGTTTTATCACTTCCTGGTACAAATACCACCTTTTAAGGATAGTCTGTGATTTAGACTGACCGCTGCTTTGGCCTATATTAATGAGGCTGACGGCCTGAGGATGTTGGGTGCTCCGTACACACTGTTGTAATGTTTAGACCCAACTTTTCCAGTGACACTCCTAATTGTGTCCGCAGCGGGCTGTCAGTGGGGGTCTGCACTGTGCCAGTCCTGGATGTGCCAGTCCAGGTCCTCAGGGCTGAGCAACCTGATGGCTTTTGAAGGTCTGTGGTCTCTTTGTTAAAGAGACAATTGGCGTATTTGGTGTTTTGGTTACAGGGAGGGAGAGCAGATGGAGTCTCTGTAGAAAGACGGAGGGATGTAACACTGGGCTCTAGGCACTTGCTCCGAGGAACAGAGATTGCCTTCAGCTCCAGATTGGAGCCAAGCTTTGGTTTCTTCCCTTCGGCCCCCATTCCCAGTTCTCAGGTCTAGGCTCGGCCCCTTACTGAGCAGAGAGAGGCAGCTCTGAAGCATTCAGGGTTCCTGCTGCCCTTGAGAGACTGCTGGTCTGGTGCTGGGGGCAAATGTGCGAGCAGATTCTCCCTCCTCTTCACTGCGGTGTGGGCTGTAGTTCAGACACAGTTCATTTAGTCGGCACTAACTGCATACCTGGCACATGGTGCTGTGCCTGGACCCTGACTGCTCAGCCCCTGTCCCCCCCGCTGCCCAAGCTCCTTGGCAGGTTCTTTCTTTTACTGCAGTGGTTTTTAATGTGTTTGTCACCACTTCCCTCGCTACCTCTGAACTTCATGACGACCACAGCCACATCTGCTTTATTCCCTGTTGTGTTCTAACCCAGCACCTGGCACACAGTGGTGCTTAATACATGCTTACTGAATGAACAAATCATCTCACCTAGTCTTCATAATAATTGCAGCAGGGAGGCCCTAATTTTCTTTAACCAGTTATCCCCATTTTACACATCAGGCCACTGAGGCTTAGAGGGATAGGGGGTGTCACTCAGAGTCACTGAGCTTGTAAGGAAAGGTGAGACCTGAGGTGTGAGCGGCTCGCCAGGAGAACACAGGTTGTGGACTGTGAACAGTTCCAAACCAAACTCCAGATGCAGCTTTTTTGAGTGCTCAACTTAAAAAAAAAAAAAAAAAAAGAGGAGGAATTTGTTCAAATAGCAACAGCAAAAACTGTGTTCCCTATGGGTTAATTTTGCTGCTCCTCCTTACTGCCCCGTATTGAGGACTGGGACTGAGGAGTGTCCCCAGCCCTTCTGAAAGGCAGACCCTCCTTTTCTGGCGAAGGTGAGATGCTGCTGTGTAAAAAGCCCAGTGGAAAGTTAATTACACCCTGGTTTATTCAGCTGTGGCCAGAGTGACCTGTGGGCCCCAATTACGGGGCTGGGGCTGCATGAACGCTGGCACCCCTGCCTGTCGGCTGGCCAGAGCCCGCTTTTGTGAGCCAGCTCAGGCCCCTTTCTTGCTCCAGCAGCATGGGGGTCCTCCCTGCCATGCTGGCTGGGGGTGCCCCTAGTACTGGCTGCATTTGGGCAATGCACAGTGGGGCCCAGGCCAGCACTGGCCCTGTGCTGCCAAACACACAGGTGCGAGACACAAGTCCTTCTGCCCGAGGGGTGCGTGCATAGCCAGCACCACACCGAGAAAAAGCCCTGGGGGCTTGAGCACAATTAATACCCCACGTGAAGAGCCTTTCCGCATGTAAACGGCATCCCTTTAGAAAACAGAGCTGGCTCCGTGAGTTGCCACTAAGCATCCAGAATCCAGGGAGCTCACTGAGCGAGGGGCATTCATGTGAATGGGACAAGATCAACTCCTGAGGACACAAAGGAGAAATAGATGAGAAGGCAGATTCAGTGTAATAAAGAGGTTACCTTCCCCTAAATTAACCTAATGTTAGCCAGTGGAAGTCACTGCAGGGTTTATTTAGACATGGATAAGTTGTCCGAAGTTTGTAATAAAGGCCAGAAGAAACATTCTGGAAGGGAATGGTGGGTGTGTCAGGCAACCAGATCAGTTCATTCTAAGTGAACCAGGGCAATGGAGGAGAGTCCAGAAATGGACCCAAGTACATCTGGAAAGTTGGTGTGGGGGAAGGTGGGGTTACCAGTGTTCCCACTGGGGGACAGACTGATAGCTCAGGAATGGGTTTAGGAAGAAGAAAAGGCAATGGGATCCCTTCCTCATCCCTAGCTCCACAATAAATCCCAAATAGACCAGAAATCTAAGCAGAAAAAGAAAGCTTAAAAATACTAAAAACAGGGGCTGGATCGGTTGCTCAGTGGTTATGGCGCCTGCCCAGCTTGTGTGAGTACACAAGTTTGAACCCCAGTACCACGTACACAACAAAGTCTCAGAGCAACAAAAGCTACATGAAAGACTAAATAAAAGTTGTTTCTCTCTGTCTCTCTCCCTCTGTCCCTCTCACTGTCCCTCTCTCTTAAAAAAATACTAAAAACATAGGAGAGATTTTTTTAAAATTTTGATTTATTAGGATCAGAGTGAGGAAGCCTCTCTAAATATAAACCCAAACCCAGAAGCCATAAAGTAGAAGTCCAAAACATCAGCTACATAAGAGCAAAGAGAAAAAATTCGGCATTGCTCAAACGGTAATAAATCAAACCGAAGACACTCGTCGCAAGCAAAGATGTGTTCCTTAAAAGTGTAAGGAGCTCCTGCAACCACTAAGAAAATGCCAATAAATCAGCAGAAAAACGGGGCAAGGCTGGGCTGAGGCTCAGCCACACCCGCTGGGGGCGCCTGCCCTGCCCAAAGCTGGTCCCTTCTCTGATTGGTCGGTGTCACACTGGTGGTTAGATATTTTGAATATATCCCATGTGCAAAGGACAGAAATGGAACCAGAAAAAGAAATACTAGTGGGATCTTAAACATTTAAAATGATTCAGAGCTCCATTTATAATAAGAAAACTGTAAATTTAAACCACAGGGAAATACCATTTTTAACCTACCAGATTGGCAAAGATCAAGAAGTTTGCCAACCCATCTCTGTGCTCACAGTGTGCTGCTCCATGTCAGAGCTTGGGGTCTTACTGTCCTCTGCATCTGCAGGATAGCCATGGCCCGTGACTAGAACACATAGTAGGTGCTCAATCAGTGTTTGTTGGTCTTATCCCCAAGAAGAGGTGGCTGCACTGAGGTGGAAGGGGGAACTATGTTGGATGCAGGGCTTTGGGCTATGGGTTAGCAAGGACGAAAGCTCTGCGTAGGGTACCTGGACAGAGCGGGTCTCCAATTAATGTGCGACCAGGAAGGGATGATTGCAGCGGGAAGGGTGGTTAGTCCTTTAACAAGTGTTTATTTAGCAAGTACTGTAAGCAGAGACTCCTGGGCACTGGCGATGGAGAGACCATGGTAGAGTAGCTCAGTGCAGAAGGTGTCCACTTCTGAGACTTCTTGGACTTGTGTCCTTCTCTAGTGTATTCAAGAGGTGTTTTGAGGTACAGAGAGGTCACTCACCATAGCTCCCCAGGAAGATGCAGACTGTGTGTATGAGCCAGCTAGTGGACTGCCACTGGGGAGGGAAGGGGACCTGGCCAGTCTGCTTGTGCCAGTGGGCAGTGTGTTCTGGCCTCAAATTCCCCATTAGCAGGAGCCGTGCCCTGGGTTCCTGGTGGTGATGTATGTGGGTGAGTGAGCTTCTGTGTCAATGGCTGAGGTTTTGATTCACCTCCTGTGAATTCTGCAGGTCCACAGAACATCTCTCCGTTGTCTCGATTACATAGTGAACGCTGTGCCGCATTATTGGGCTTGCATCTCCAACACTGGATAACTAATCTAGCAACATAGATGGCAAGGGTGTGGTGGGCAGGATCCTACATTTGTTTTGTGTTCCGTGGGAAAGTATCAGTCTGCATGTAGGTCGTGAGGTTTCTAAGGCTCTCCAACGTTGAAGAGAGGTTCTTATTCATTCCCACTACTTTGACCACTTTCAGAATCGTAGAACTTTCTGGGTCCTTTTGTGGGCAGGAGTGGGCCAGAGAGGAATCCAGGTGCAGTGTAGGATACGATGTGTGTTTCTGTGGCCAGCCCTCACCCCGCCATTTACGGGCCTGAGTGGGTAGATCCCAGAGATGGCTTTGGAGAGGTGAAGCAGGCTGGGCAGGAACCTTTCCTGGCAGCCACCAAAGCTGCCATTGGCCTCCCAATGGCCCAGCACATGAACCAGGCAGGAACTTGAGGCCTGACCCACACTGGCCTTAGGGCCTGTTGCTTGTTTATTCCTGGTGTGGTCTGGGTCCAGGGTGCTGTCATCCATTTCAGTTTGGAGATTTCTAGAAAGCAAGTTGTGATACCATACCTACTGTGCCCAGGGCTCTGGTGTGTGTGCGTGTGTGTGTGTGTGTGGTTCCCTGTGTGCATGTCAACAGGGAATGCGTGACCTAGCTGGAAGATGAGATTTTAATGACTCATTTATTTGCCTGGCACATAGTAGGTCCTTGCTTAAAATGCTATTTGCATACAGACTTGACAAATTGATGGCCAGAGACAGCTGGAACATGCATATTAGTGAAGCTCAGGGTTGGGGAGCCAGGGAAATACCATATAGACCCCAAGATGTGAGAGCTGGGGAGATGGGACAAGGAAAGAGGGACACCTTCAGAAGGTGGGAATTCCATGCAGCCAGATATGAAGGAGTAAGATTTTCATCAAGCGCTGGAATGTTAGGAACCACTTGTGAAGTGTATTCACTTCACCTTTGATAACATCTAGACAGCTAATCTTAGAATTTTCAGGCAACCGAGTCCTTTCAGCCTTAATCTCAACCCTTTTGGGCTACAGAACTCTTACTTCAAGCATAGCCAATGCCGTGATTGGCCAGGCTCCTTAATGAGGTAGGACTCGTCCACGTCACACCGGGAGGTGATGACTTAGCCAGCTGGCCTGGGATGTCTGATATTTGAAGGAGGCGCTGCAGCTCCCAGGTAGCCTGAGGACTACGGCAGCTCCTGCCTGTTGGGAGCTCCGTGTCAAGCTTGCCGTCTTTGAGGCCTCCACACCCACCAGCCTCACTCCCATTGACCTGGATCTTTGCTTTGCTTTGATCCTTGAATTCTAACAAACTCTGTGGACATTGTGCCCCCACCTTGGGCATCCCATAGAGACCACAAACTGTCCTCCTTCAACCTCTTCTTCGTCTTGGCTCTTTGGGAGTAGAGCTCTGGATGGGGGTGTGCATTAAGTCCCCTGGTATCTGCTGGCTGCCAGAACTTCAAGACTTTGTGACCAGGCCTTGGCTGATCCCTGGGCCTGAGAGGCCTCAGTGCCCAGTAGCATGAGAGGCTCTGAAGCAGTGTGCTGTGCTATGCCTCCTGAGCAAACCTGGAGTCACCAGAAAGCCTCATCATCCAGCATTAGCTAGAGAGGAAGCACGGGTGGAGCTACGTATTCCAAAACCACAACCACAAGGTTTTTTCTTTAGTTGTCAGTATTTTCAGAATAGGATTTCCCTCTCACCCCAGTTGATTCAAAACCCCAGTGTCAGCTGGGCATGGTGGTGCACATCTATAATCCCAGCAACTCGGGAGACTGAGATAGGATTTCAAGTTCGAGGCCAGCCTCAGCAACTTAGTGAGACTCTGTCTTAAAATAAAAAAATGAAAAGAACTAGGGATGTTGTAAGGAAAGAGGTGAAATGAAGGGAATAGAGAAGAGAGGGTGGCTTAACAGTAACACAGGTGTATTCAGGAGAAACCAGTGAAGGGGGGCCCAGTGGAGTCTGGGATCCCCTTACCACTTATAGCTTGGGGTAGATATAGAGGGAATAAGGAGGGAGGGGGCCAAGGTTCAAGTTTTCTGGTTAAAGCAGGAGTTTCGGTAAAGTGTGATTTTTTTTTTTCTGATAAGGGCCTAGAGTCAATAGATTTTCAATAAGGACCCGAGTCAGTAGATTTTGAAATAGTGAGTAGGGCGGTTGCTGTCTGGCTCACAAGAGTGATTTCTGGTCATTTTTCATATCCATCAGATATAGCTCAGTAGTAAAGCCCCTGTGTTCAATCTATAGTACCAAAAAATCCAGAGTGAAACAAAACAAAACACCTAGTGTCACATGCCAGCCTGGGGCCAGTCATGTGGAGGTTTTAGGGTCCATGGGAGTCCCTTATTATAACTTGCTGCGATCTGAATGTCTGTGTCCCCCCCCAAATTCGTCTATTGGAATCTAATCCTCAGTGTGATGTTACTAAGTGATAGGACCTTTAGGATTTATGCCCTTATAAGGGGGTCCCCAGTGATTCCATCCGCCTCCTCCAGCCCTTTTCATACACAGTGAGAAGCACTGTGTATGCAGAATGGACCCTCACTAGACACAAGTCTGCTAGTGCCTGGATCTCGGACTTCCAGCCACCTGTGAGAGCTAAATGTGTGCTGCTTATAAGTCACCCAGTTTCTGGTGTTTTTGTTATAGCAGCCTGAATGGACTAAGACAGCTGAAAGCTATTGACCTATTCCTATGTCCTTAGTCTATAACTGCTGGCACCTAAAAGGAAAAAGCACACTTATAAAGGAGAAATATGTTCTTTAGAGCCACAGCATCCCTGGTCATGTGTTCATTCATTCACTGAACATTTTAAAAGTGCCTGCTATGTGCTAAGAACTATTTTAGGCGCTGGGGGTATAGTAACGACACTAGTTCATGGAACTTTCATTTTATAACACCAAGCTCCTCACTGATGTCGGCCAGGGGATTCTCAACATAAAATGCCTCTTACGAGCTGGTTGGTTCCCTTTCTCTGTGATGTAGGTAAGCGTTGGCCAAGGCCTGCCTGAGCAGTTTGAGAGCAAAGAACAAGGAGCTAATTTGCTGACACCTATTATGTTAGTATACTCAGGCCGCATCAGCAGAAGGAGAAAAGAGGTGGGCAGCCCCCTTGTTCCTTGTGTTGTTGGAGAGACCATAGTTGGAAGGACTGGCTCAGGGAGAGACAGAGAAGGGGAGGCCTCCAAGTCATGCTTGCAAGTTGGGAAGTTGGAATTACTTGGTGGCCACTGTTAGAAAAGCAAACCCTAACTCGCTTCAGTCAAATAGGGAGATTAATCGGTTTTAAGTGTAGAACTAGCTTCAGGTGTGGCTGAATCCAGGGACTTCAGTGGAGGATGCTGGACCCAGTCTAACTACATCTCCTAGCTCTGATGAATATTATGTAGACTTTTGGCTCAGGCCAGGCCAGAGATATTTCCCAGAGGAAATCAGGGTGCTGCTAGCAGAAGCGGGGATGGATGGTGGCCGACAGAAGCAGCCCAAAGAAGGAAAGAATTAGCATCTTGAAGAGCAGCTTTGAAGACCCCACAGTGGACATGTGGTCTCAGGGATGTGTAAGAGGATGGCTCATCGGCCAATCCCACCAGTTCAGAGGGAGCTCCTATGACAGCCACAGAAAGCTTCAGTGGATGGTTGTCAGTGTCATCTCTGGGTAAGACATGAATGAAGGGGCTGCCCAGAGGAAGCTGTGGTCAAAGCTCTGTGTCAGAGCAGTGGGGGAACAGCGGGGAGCCCACCCCTACCTTGATACTCTAAGGGGCAGAGCCAGGGCCAGCCATGGGGACCCCCATTCTGCACCATATGTAAGAAGCAACTTGCTGGTTGACAAGGGCCTTTGAAACCCTGGAGACAGCACATCAGATAGTGGTGGGTCAGGGCAGCGCATGGGGAAGGGGGCAGGGCCCGAGGGATTGGCACTGGTTGATTTTTTTTTCAGATTCTTTTAAACCCCGAGACCCGATGATTGGCATCCCTAAAATGACACCCTAACATAGAAAAATAAAGAACTTCCCGAAACAAAATGAGAAACCAACCAAATTTATCTCCCGCTGACTGGGGCGTGAGGTTCAAGGAGAGCAGCCAGCAGGGGGCCGCCCCGCGGTGTGATTCCAGGATTGCACCTTCCTCGGGCTCTGCAGTTTCTGCGCACCCTCAGGCCTTAGGGCTCTGGGCAGAGAAGGGGCGGCTTGTGCTGCAACAGCCCAGGCTGGGGGAGGCGGGCTCCAGAATAGGAAAAGAACAAGGAGATCTGAAATTTATCTCTGGCACTGGTCTGAAATGCAGCTCAACTCTTGGTTGAGTGTCTTGGCAGTGTGTTTCAACGCTCCATGTGCCAGCTCAGGGAGAAAACGTACAGGGGATTATAAAATGCTTCATTTTGTGTTAAACAGTTTTAGTTTGGAGTTGACTGGCTAGAATTTGGCTGCTTTTGGAAATGACATCAGTGCTCTGGGGGGCATTTGGGAAGGCTGAGGTTGGCGAGGCAGCTGTGTCAGGCATGGGGGTGGCAACTGGCTCGGGGGACACACACACCCCAAGGATTCTCCTGCCACCTTGGATGAGGAAAGTCTTGGCCTCTTTGAGTGGGCATGTGGGTGCTGCCAAGTGATGGGGGTGATAAGGTCACACATGCCACAGCTGGTCTGACCCCTGAGTGTGGGTGGAGGCTGGGTGGTAAGGAGGTGGGAGGCAGGTGGCTGGGGGCAGATGCAGGGAGGCTGGGGAGGAGAGATGGTTGGCTTTTGCCTGTGGCCCAAGCATCTTACCTGTCAATCAGATATTCATCTATTCTCAGGGCAGCTCAGACCTGAGACCCCTCCCCCTAGCACTGAGGCTCCTCTCTGCCCTGGCCCTGCCTCTCCCCTGCCACTTCCCTCCTGCTGGCTCCCCCTGAGCCTCAGTGGCCACGTGTATTCCCATCCCCAGCCTTTGCACCACCTTTCCCTGCCTCCTGGAGTCCTCTTAGGTTTTCTGATGCCTGGTTCCTTTGCTTCTCTTTGGGTCTTGGATCCATCTTCACCTCCACTTAGATGCTAACTCTTCCCCACTCTCTGCTCTCCCTAATTTTCAGTCACATCATCCCATTTGATTGCCTTCACTTCTGTTCTTGTAATTTAAAATTATCTACATCATTTGCTTTTGGGTGATTGGAAGGTGGCCCTCCTGAGAGCAACATCCTATTCTGTCCTTCTTGTGCCTGTATCTGTCTACCTACACATAGGTGGACTGGCACATAGTAGGTGCTTGGGAAATACTGAATGATGTGTTGGAGTTGTGGCTGCACCAGTCTCCTCTGGCCAAGTCCACGAAGCCACACTTCCTTTCCTGCCTCAGAAAGTGTTCTTCCCACCTGATTCCTGGGGGCTGGGGAGCAGGGTCCATGGACCAAACCACAGTGTGCGTTTGCTTTTCCAGTGGACAGTGGGCTTTTGCTTTTTGGTCCTTCAGTTTTTTATTTATTCCCTGCCATGTGCCACACCCTGGTCAGGTGTCAGGGACATCTACCTAAGTAGATGCAATCCTGCCCTAGTGAGAGAGACAGATAATAAAGAGATAAGTGGGGAAATGCATGATGACAGCTTGGAATGTGCAGCGAGGACACACACAGCTGGACATCTGCACGCCCCCCTCTTTGAAAGGGATTCTCTGCAGATGGCAGGAAGACACGAGACCCCCAGGGCAGACCCAGAAGCCCTGGTGGAGTAGCAAGTGACAAGTGGGCTTCAGGAATGACCACGTCCTGCAGGGATGTTCTCTTCCTCCCTTTTCCAAACTGCCAGGGCTGATTTGGTTTCCCCGTGGAAGGAAGGTATGGCAGAGGTGCAGGCAGGAGACAGTGGCGGTCACTGACGGGTCACAGGAGGTGGGGGTGGGACCTGGCTGGGCTGGTGGGGGCTGGGTGAGTTGTCGGGGAGACTTACTCTTCCCTGATGGACTGTGTGTGTGCACTCTTGGATCTATCTTCACCTCCGGTTTGGTCCATGGACCCTGCTCTCCAGCCCCCAGGAATCAGGTGGGAAGAACACTTTCTGAGGCAGGAAAGGAAGTGTGGCTTGGTGGACTTGGCCAGAGGAGATCGGTGCAGCCACAAGTCCACAAGAATTCCTGGTCCTTTGGCTACCCAGAGGGGTGGAAAATAGAACAATTCTGCACCAGGCCAGGCTTTTCTGTCTTTGGCTGGCCCTGCTGATGCCTTCTTCCACTTTGTTTATCATCACAGGTGGAACAAGCACCTTGCTGATGTATTTACTTAAAAGTTATTTAAAGGACACCCTGTTTAGTCAGGGTCTCTGCAGAAAACAGATGGTGCACTCGGACGGGGAAGTGAGGAGCTTTTAATAAGGGGCCCAGTTACTGAGGTGCGCAGGGGACAGGGAGCCTCTTGAGAACTGGATGGAGCCAGGGGTGGGTGTTGATCTCCACCTGGAGGGAGGAGCTGGGGGGTTGCCCTGTAAGAGATGTGTAGAGCCAGCAGGGAGGGGACTGTGTGGAGAAACGCCCCAACTCTGCCTTCCTCCACCCTCCAGAGGTGCAGGGTGACTCTGGAGGGGCCAGAGGCAAACGTGTTGTGCACCCCTCCTCCCCTGGCTGGCCCGGCTCCTGCTGAGGAGCACTCAGAAGTCAGATTTGGAGACGAGTGTGTAGAAGGACAGGTTTCCCCTGCAGGCTGTTTGCAGGGTGCTTTTCCTGGAGCTTGGTGCCGTGTTAGGCTCTGGGCCTTGGAGGTCCCTTTTCCCAGAGTCTGTTTTGGGGCTACCTGTTGGCCATGTGGACTCGTATGAAGGTCCCAGAACAGCATTGCACATTGTCAACACAAGGTGTGGCTCTTGGCAGGTGTAGCTGTTCAAAATGAGGCCTGAGCTGCCAAAACTTTGTTATTTGCATAAATGGAGACATGCATAGGTTATCATTCCAATTACGGCGATTGCCTGCGTAAATACTGGAGAAATTGGCAGCGGAAGGCACACTGTGGCCCTCACCCCTCTGGACAAAGCAATTCTATTGGCGGCTTCATGGGGACAAAGGCAGCGGAGAAGTCAAGGAAAAGCTGGAAGGTCAAGGATGCTTCTGTGGAGCCTCTTTGTTCATTATGTATTTCCATTGCACGTGGTTTCCATCCGCCGACCGAGCTGCTCTGGGGACCCCCAGAGGATAAGACAAGGGAACCTGTGCTCTGAGCACCAAAGCTATTTTTATTTGTGCACAGGGCAAGGTGACAGGGCTGCTGCCGGCTGAGGTTCAGCTGTCCCTTACACACAGAATTGGATATTAAGGCGGAATTAGAAGCTTGAGTCCGAGGAAGTCCCTTGTGAGTGACACATTCAGGATGGCATTATGACTTTCCAAACTGCTTTTGCAGAGAGCAGCAAGAGTAGATGCAGGAGCCATTTTGGGGGACAACCTGAGGCCCCCAAGTAGCCCTGATGGTAGTCTGTGAGCTGATTGTGAATTGTTTGTTTCCCCAAATCAAATTCCCTTACTCTGGTTTCTTTTTTTCCAATACCACTTTCCACACTGGACATTCCTAAGAACTCCCTTCGCCCCCTCACGAAGTTTCACAGCCTCCCACGGGCTCATCCACCCAGGTCTGCCCTGAGATGACGTGGCACAAAGTCCCTATGTCCTTCTGGGACTCATGCACCAGCCCAATATTATTAACTTTATTTCCCCTCTAAGCAAGGGGTGGATGAGATGTTCAGTCATTCTTTACTGAAACAAATTAGGCATTATTAAATATTGCAGTCATATATAAATGTATTCTATACGTGAACATTTCAGAGATTAAAGATGAGGTTTTTCCCCCTCTCCTCCTTGTCCCCATCTTCAGGTTAGTTGCTGTCACTGCTTTGGTCTGTGAGCCTCAACACCTTCCTCTCCTAGGAATTTACATCATAATAAAGGTATTTCATAGATTCCAAGACACTAACATCTCCAAAAGTCAGGTGCATCTGACAGCCAGAGGCTTGTCATTGGGTTTAGTTAACAGCATTCTTTGTTTTTCTTCTTCATCAGTACATAAAGTAATGGTGTGTTTTACAGTCCAGGGTGTCTTACATTTGATGAAGGATAGTGTTATGTGTATCCATAGAAACAATGTTGCATTGATTTTTGATTAAAAAATAAATGATACCATATTGGATCCATTGTTCTGAAACTTGCCGCTTTTCACTCGGTACTATGCCTCAGAGAGCTTTCTGTGTCGGAGTATGGATCTCCCTATTCTTTATTAACTGCAGAGTGGCGTTGCATACCCTGGATGTACCCTGGCTGATGCGGCAGGTCCCCCGGTGGCAGGCATTTGGGCTGTTTCCCATCGTTTGCTGTAGTGAGTGGTCACGTCCATTCTCCCTGTTGGAGCGCTTTTTTTCCCATGGTTGATGTAGAGAAGGGGTATTTATTCCATTCCCTTTTCTTCCATTTCCACAGTCTGCTCCATCCCACCACATCCCACCCATTTCTCCACACTCACTTCTTGTCCCACGCCATCCAGGCCTGTCCCATGCCAGCTCGTCCACCCCAGTTCAGTCCACAGTTGTCACTCTGGTACTTACTTGGCATCAAGCCTTTGGTATTGGATTCTGTGCCTCGATGAGTTTTGGCATCTGAGGGGCTACAGGTGGGTATAAGAACCTGCTTCCCAGCAGCTTCTGTCTAGTTGGGAGAGAAGGCCTGCAATGAGACTCAGATTGTTGGGGTAGCCCCAGGAGTTGGTGCAGTTCTGAGGAAAGCACTTCAACCCCCTGTTTATACTCATTCTGGGTCCTCTCCAGCTTGCAAGCTCATCAGGAATGACCCAGATTGGGCCTTTGTACTGCCATGTGTCATCCTTTGACCTATGTGGGGATGGATACTGGTCTAAGGTGTGGTGGAGGCTCCCCACCTCTTTGCTCCCCACCTGTCAGTCCTGTGGCTTTTGGCCACTCTGTGTGAAGGGGTTATGTTGGCTCTTACTATGGTGCAGGAAACCTGGGGCCAGGGGATGGAGGGAGGGAGGTGGAGACAGCCTCTCTTGCCAGTGCTGCTACTTGGTGATCTCTGGATAATGCCCAGAGGGTGTTCTGCAGTGGTGCTTCTCAAACTTGAAAGCGCTTAGAACTCACTTAGATTCTCATGAAAATGCAGGTCCTAATTCAGAGCCCTCCCAGGGGATGCAGGTATTACTGGTCCATTGTCCACACTTCAAGTAGCAAGGGCGTTAGGAGGGATAAACAAACCATGGTGGCAGGGAGAAGCTGGGAAGTGGGCAAGAAGAGTCGTGGTGTGAGCTGGGGTTTTCTGGGGCCAAAGCTGGACACATCTGGCAGCTCCCTTTTCTGGACTGTAGATTACTTCCCTTGGCACTTCAGGCTCATTGCTCTCCAGGAGTTGTGTGCAAGTCAAGGGAGAGTTTGTTGGTTTGTTTCCAGCTGATAGATTTGTGCTGGAGTTTCCAACCTCAGGGTGGCATTTAGAGTAGGATAACTCTTCGTTCCTAGGGAGTCCCTTGCTTTGCAGGACATTCAGCACCACTGGCCCTGCCTACTAGATGCTATTAGTAACCTCCTGGATTGTCATTGCTCTTAGTCCATCTTGCTGCTGTAACAACAAGCCTTAGACTGGGTAATTTATAAGCAACAGAAATTATTGCTCACAGTTCTGGAGGCCGAGAAGTTCAAGTTCAAGGTGCTAGCAGATTCGGTGTCTGAGGAGGGTCCATTTTCATGGACGAAACCTTCTATGTGTTATCACATGGTGGAAGCACAGAAATGGGCTAACGAGCTCCCTTGGGGCTCCCTCATAAGGTCCCCAATCCCACCCACCAGGGTTCTGCTATCATGACCAAATCACCTCTCAGAGGCCCCTCCTCTTAATATTGTCACCTTGTATGACTTTTAAGGGATGCAAATATTCAGACTGTGACAGTGGCACTTGCAGTGATGTCCCCAGTGGGCAGTGCTGTGCCGGGTTGAGAGCCATTGAGCCAGTTGTGGTCTTTGTAGCCCAGTGTGGGGCAGCAGACTGATGAATGTGCGCCTTGTGGAGGAAGGTGGCACAGTGACGCCAAGGGGACATCGATTCTAACCCTGCTTCAGGGAAAACCTAACATGTGTGCCTCTGCTGCACCCAGCAGGGTGGCACAAGCCTGACCTTGAGGGATGCATTGGGCAGAAAAGACACAGGAGTGGTGGCATCTAAACTTCATGTTTGTTTCAACTTCTTCCAACACTCATGCACATGCTCCATGATTTCATAAAACAGATGCTAAACATTTAGATTTTTGACTTGCCAGTTTTCTTCTGGCCTGAACTGCTGGAGAACGGCCTGTTCCTTCTGTCCTCAGGGCCTGGCACATAGTAGGTGTCTTGTAAATGCTTGCTAACAGAACTGTTTGAATTCACCAGGGGAATTGGCTCTTCCCAGGAGCTCTATGATGGCTGCTTTTGTTTCATTGGAGATCATGTTTGTACTGGGAACCGTGGCTCCCCCATTCATTCATGCAGTTATTAGCCTATTCATTCGTTCAACAAATATTTATTGAGCACCTGCTATGTTCCGGGCCCTGTGCTAAGGCAGGGCATTGTCCCACTGCGGAGCTGATGGTGTGCTGGGGGAACAAACATTAATCCAAGCATCATACAAACAGTGGGAAAATTACAGCTGCTGCAAGTGCTTCTAGAGGAAGGTACATCCATGGTGCTGTGAGTGTGGGGAGCGAGGCCCCCGGCATCAGATTTTCATGTTCCTGAGGGCAGCAGAGGGTAGCGAGAGGGCTTCCCCGAGGCAGTGGAGTTGGAGCTGAGAACTTCAAGTACTTAGGGCTCTAGCAAGGCAGGGCCACTTCCGGATGGGAAATTCTTTGGCAAGAATTGTATTTATTTTTTTAAGCACTAGAGGATAGATAGATAAATAAATAAAATTTTGTTAAGACCTCTTTATACTTACTTTATAGTTTACGTGTTCTTTCTATTTTGAATCATATGAATAGAGAGCATTATGCAGGGCCTCTTAAGAGCCTTGGCTCTGGATCTGATGTGAGTAAGGGAGGCGTAGGTGAAGGCTGTAGAGTGGGGTGCTGCAGACAGGCCCTGGGGACGCAGAAACAAAGCTGTACGTTAGAAGACGAGCTGCGTTGGACATGGTGGTGCATGCCTGTAATCCCAGCAGTTCACGAGGATGAGGCAGGAGGATCATGAGTTTAAAGCCAGTTTCAGCAACTTAGTGAGACCTTGAGTGACTTAAGTGAGATCTTGTCTCGAAATTGAAATATAAAAAGGGCTGGGAATGTGGCTCAGGGTGAAAGATCTCCAAAGAGAAGCGAGAGGAGGGTGTAGAGTCTGGCTGAGAGGTCATTTGGGGCCTTGGAAGTACTGGGATTTTATCTTGGGAGTAGCGGGATGTCACTGGAAGTGGTGACATGATGGGGTATATGTTTCTGAAGGATCACAGTGGCTGCTGTGTGGAGAATGGACAGGCCAATGGATCATCCTGGGGGTTTGTATATGGGTTTTTCTTTTGGGACTGGCAGTCATCACCTGGGACATGAAGCCACAAGTGCCACTGTCATTGATGCCCTGAGCCATGACCTCACTCTGTTCCAATTTCTGGACTCCCCTTTCTGAGTCTGGCAGACCTGGCGTTCTTAAGTCAGAAGTAGTTCGGAGATCTTTGGGGTGATGTTTAGATTTCTAAGTCACTGTAAATCTCATTGAAGTGACCTATTTTCTTCTATCTTGCACTTGCATTTTTTATGAATGGATGATGAAAACGTGACAGGGTCATTTGCTTTTAATTTCCTTCTCACACCTGTACTCCATGTTTGGTGACAGCCATCATCCCTGTAGCAGGAAGTCCACTTCCAGGTGGGAGGGTGGCCCTGGGCCCAGTCCACACCTGGCCCTGTGTGAAGAACAGAGCCCTGAGACAGAGCCTGGGGGGCCTGAGGTTCAGAGCCCATACCCAGGGATGGGTCTGACACCGCTCTGTCCGTCTGCTTGGGTGGGCAGCTGCAGCTATGGTGGGTTTGGCAGTGAGAAGCTGGAGGCTCCACCTTGTTTGGGATGTGGGATGGAAGCATCTTGTTAGATGGGAACCAGTGCTCCAGGATCAAACAGTGGCCTCCATCGGATGGGGAGTGGTAAAGGGTCGGAGCTCTGAGGGGTGCCAGCCTCCCATGCTCATGAGACCAAACCTTGCCTTTTTCCTTGGGTGCTGCTTGGTGTTCCTGTCTGCCTGTCCTGCCACTCCCCACCTCACCTTGCTCTTGACATCCGCTGTGTCCTTGCCCATGCCACCCTCTGCCCAGAGTATCATCCCAGTTTGCTTCTCAGGCAAAGCCAGACTTCCCTGACCTCCGAGTGGCTGGGCGGCTGCAATCCAAGGGAGCACTTGGATTCTCCCTTAGTTTTCTAACACATTTTGCTTTTTTTTTTTTTTGGCTTGTTTTATGCTCACTATATAAATTCACTGTGGAAGATTGATTAAATTAAGACAAGCCAAAAGGCAAACATAAAATCCAGCTATAATCCAGAGGTCCAGATCAAGCATTTCAGCATTCACTGTCTGGTTTCTGCTCTGCGGTCTTCTGTGTCTTGGCTTACCTATTGACAAATATCGTCCAAAAGCTTCCTTTCACATACCATGCAATGCCAGGGTGTATGGTTTTGCTCAGGTGTGCATTAGGCGCCCCCATGGTGAGATGGGACAGGCCTCGCCCCAGTCCTATCCCAGTGGTCCTCTCCATTCCCTGACTCTCTGTGGGCCTTGTAAAGGGCTGGGGCCTCAACTCTTCACCTATGGTGGCCAAGGCCTGACATTTGACTGCAGGGTTTGTGGGAAGTGCTTGTGGAGTAAAAAGATCCTTTTGCTCTGTCAGGTGAAAGGCCTGGCTGGGAGTGGGTGGGTAGGAGGCCATTTGGAGGTCACAGCATGGCATCTGCTCATAACTGGTTTCTAGGCAAGGAGGGAACAGGATGGTTCTAGGTGGCCAGGGTGCTGCTGCTGCTGGTGTGTAGGAGGGACTCTAGTTGAGGGTAGGGGGACCTGAAAGCAGGATGTGTCCTGCCAGGCTCAAGCTCTGGCAGCCATGTTTGAAGGTGTCCAGTGCTGCTGAAGCTGGTGCTGCCTTTGGGGGCTGGTGCATGTGGTCTGCCTGGAGCGGTTATGTGGAGTGGAGAGACACAGACCTTTGTACTCCCTCCAGACCTGTTGGGTCTTAGGAACAAAAGCCTTCATTTGACCAAGCACACACCTTAAGCAGCCATTCATCTGGGCTGGCCCCTGCTCTCATGGAGCTCACATGTTGGGGTAGGATGACCAGCCATCCTCGTATGTTTGGGACTGACTGAGGAGCTTCCTGCAAGGTTGTATTTTCAGTTCTAAAGCTGGGAAAGTCTCAGACAAATTGGGGTAAGTTGGTCACCCTTGTCAGACAGTGTGTCTTGTCTCAAGGAGAGGATGCTCTGTGGGACATTTACATGGGGATGTGACTTCCAAGAAGTGAGGCCCACTCAGTTATTTACACCCTGTGGTTTTACCTTCTGGGCATGGCATAGTTAGGGTGCTGGACAAAGATGGCTCTCTGGAAAGTGGACCCTTGGGGCCTGGGTTTGGCTGCTGGTATCAGCCTCTAGAACCAAGGCACCCTGTTTGAAGACCAGGGCTCCCTAAAACCTACTCTTGTACACCTGCTGGGGCTGAGCTGGACAGCCCATTCACCCCTCCCCCCATTCACCTCTCTCAGCACATGGTTACCGATGACCAAGTATATGCCAGGCACTGTGCGGGACAGATGGGTTATGTGCTGAGCACAGGGCAGGGCACAGAGACGCTGGTAGAGACAAATCCCTGCCAGCCCAGAGAGTTGCAGCAGCCTGGGAGCTAGCTAGCTCCAGAAGGTTCTGAGCTTCTCACTCTGGTAGCTGGTGGGAAGGAATTCATTAAGTCAGCAGGGCCTGAGCTATGCCTGCCTGGCCTTCACCAGGACTGACACCCTGGGGGGCCCCCCTACCAGGCATTTCTCTAGAGTCTTTGTCCCTGAAGTCTGTGAGTGGCCTCCCAGAGAATGGAATCTTGCACCCTTCTCTTGGAAGAGCCATTTGTTCATTGAAATGCAATTTACTGTTGAAAGGAGGAAAAAGACAAGAAAGGCCACTGGGGTGAGAGTGTTTCTGGTACCTACTAGCCAGCGCTAGAGTAAACCCCCCTCAAGGAGGTCAAGTCCAGAGATGTGGGGCTGGGCTCAGTGTGCACCCTGCCCCTGCCCCTGCATCCCTGATTCTAAATGCTGTGTGTCTAACAATAAAAATAAAAAATGATTTTTTATTTCTTCACATGCTTTAAAAAATATTAACACAGTAAAACCCCAAGCTGATAGCATAATAGTGCAGTTCAAAGAGAATAAATTTAAAAAAAGAAGAAAGAAATTTCTAGAGATGTCTTTGTGTGTTCCAGCGGCCATGACGTGTTAAAGCAGGTTGCCTACCATCCTGCTGCACGTGTAGGGAAGTCCTAATGCTAAAACCATTGCCCAGTAGGAAAGAAAAGGCCCAGCACTGGAATGTGGTGCATGTGCCTGTGTGGGTCCGTGTGCGTGCGTGCGTGTGTGTGTGTGTGTGTGTGTCTTGGTGCATGTGTTCCTATCAACACATGTACACATTTATCAAATTACATCTGCTTTTACCTTTAAAATTTTATGAACTCAAGCATATGGCGCATTATCCTGCCTTAGAGAGAGGGTGTGTGTGTGTGTACACACACAAGCAGGCCTGCTTGGCACACGCTCCTTGGCGCGCACACACGTCTGTGGTCGAGAGACTCTTTGGAGATGAGAGCCTAGGAGCTATGGGGCTATGGGTGAGGCGACCTCCCCGGGGGCCCCAGGCTGGCCCTCAGCCCACCAGGCCAGGGATGCATTTCCATCCATCTCGGCCCCCATCACCTAGGCAGCTAATTCCTCTGAGCCCCTCTGCCTTATTAAAGTCACAGATCACTTTCCTGAGCTTCACGCTGTCAAGACCAGAGCACCTGAGTTCAAACCCCCTCCCCGTCATCCAGCCCTTCCTTGAGGGCAGGGGGTGGAGGTGAGGGTCCCTTCAACCCCCTCCTTGGTTTGATGTGCACGACGCCTTGCAATGATCAGTGAGGTCGCCTCAAGATTCCTTCAGTAAAGCCCTTGGCAGGGATACAAGGGCCGTCACAGCTGTGCTGCACAAACCAGCTTCCAAAGGCGAGGACTGGGCCGGCCCACTCGAAGTGGCTCCTCAGCGGAGGGGTGTAAGGCTCGCTGCTGGTTTGGAGAACACTTCTCCCGTCCCTGGCTGCCTTGGCCTCCCCTGTTATGAAATATGGATGGTACCGGTTCCAGCGTTCGGAGACTCGCTGGCAGCGCCGAGCGTCTCCAAAGGCCCGCCTTGTGCATGCACCTAAACACTTCACTGAGCAATCTGTCAACATGTCAGCAACACATGTTTTGTAAAAAGCTTCCAGTGGGAGTAATGACTCCCACCAGGACTTCCAAAATGCTTTGAATTCAGCAGATTTCTATTGCGGGCATCCCCTGGGGTGCCTTTTACAATGCCTACATTTCAGAAATTTGAGCCACAGACCCCTGGGGGTTTCCTTTCATAATGCCTCAAAATGTAGGGTTATATTGTTGGAAGTCCCCATGGGGTCTTTATTAATACCTGAATTCTGAGGAACTGGAAATTACACAGGGCACTGCAGGGGCCCAGATCCACACCAGGAAGAAGAGAAAAACTCTGTGGGGAGATTTTTTTTCTTCATGCAAGAGTGAAAGAGAAGAATTTGCTAAAGGACAAAATTGAGTGTGTTTGAGCTTCCTTCATTTAATCTGCCTTCTAGAACGCTACAGTAAAATCTGCAACGGGGAAGGAGGGAAATGACTTTTCTATTTTTAAATCTCACTTTGATATTTTAGGGGCCAGAGTATGTTCTCTTTAAACACCCAGTGTCAAGGAGTATTGTTTAAAAATAAATTATTTTTATTTTTGGTAATTGAAAACACCTCGGCCATGCCCCTTTCCCAGGTTTCCCCTCTTTCTTAGAGCTGTTAACTCCTGTAGTGCGCTCTGGCTCATTATCATTAACCATTTGGGGTCTGCTTGAGATATTGGCCTGCTTGCTCCCCTCCTCTCCGTTTCCTTCTCTCTTCTCCCCTCCCTTCTCTCTGCTCCTCTCTCCTCCCCTCTGCGCATTAAAGATGAGAAAATCAACCTTGGAGATGGTCCACTCACTCATGTGAACTGGTTTCAAACCCTCTCTGCCAGCTGGGGTCATCAGAATAGGACATATCATTGCTGCCTGATACCTTTTTTCCTCAAGTATTTTGCTGCGGAGTCTTGACAATACAGAAGGGGTGCCTTCCTGTCCCCCAGCATCCACACGGGCACATACACTGACGCGCGTGCACATCAGTGTGTCTGGTCCCAGCCTCCATCTGTACACTCGCCTTTGGTACTGTTTTTTAAAAGTTATAAGACTCAAACACGTTAAGCGTTGGGGTTAATTTAAGCTGCCTTTTCCCTTCTAAATCTGGCACTCACTGGCTTGCTGAAAAGAGGTCTCTTTGCTCTATTTCTATTACAGTCTCATTGACTGGGACCAGAAAATAACACTGAGAGCTCACTTACAGCAGCCAAGGCCAAGAAATTCTAAGTTGCTGATAAGACCCTCCTCCCTTCTTCTCCCCGCTTTCTGCTCTCCCCCCTCCCTCCTGCCTCCTTTCTGCCAGAGTGACTGGATCACACAGGGGACTCGGGAACTCACATTTTCCCCCCTCGGTGAGACTCCCAGACGGTGCTCAACCATCTGTGGTCCCGTGGGCCTGGCAGAGGGGGCTTGAGGAGGGGGGCTTGCCCATCAGGAGCTGGTTGGGTCAGACACTCACAGAGATCCTCTGCACCTACCCCGAGCAGGCTGATTAATTAAGCGATTGCATCATTGATTCAGGGTTTGTGATTTGGTGCCAGGGCGCTGGCTGCTGCGTTCCTGAGCTCTGCTTCCTCCCCTGGGTTTGAGCTGCAGGATTCCTATTTTTTTCCCCCTGCAGGATTTTCCTCCTCCTCTGGGCCAACACTGGACGCTCCACCAGGAGAGAAATTGGCCCCTTGTGTCCCTGTTGTCCTCCACTCCCAGCCAGGACGTCTTGTGGCTCTTGTAGTGTCAGGATGGGGCGGACTGTGGGACCTGAGCAGACCCCCCAAGGGTCTTTTCTCTTCCCAACAGGTCTGGTGGCCTCTGCAGGGCTTGGAGGCTGAGAGTTCCAGGAGCCCCTAGGCTCTGGCTGATTTGACATTTTTAGCCAAAAACGTTTGTTAAAACCAGTTTCCAAGCAGCTTTAGGTTGGAGTGCATTCTGCTTTTTTCTTTCCTCCCCCCTCCATCTTTAAATAATATTTCCGGGTCCACTTTTTTCTTTCAATGATGAAACAGAACCTGACCCTGGGCATTCCATTCTCACCATCCTTTTTCCCAGCCACCCTAACCCATCTGACCAGAAAGGCCTGGATTTCCCAGCAGCCTCTGGGTCTGAGAGCATCCCTGGGGCCTCTGAGGATTGCAAATTCCCCAAGAAGGCCAATGTCCCAGCCTGGGGCCTGGACCCCAGAGCTGCTGCAGGGCCAGGGCCACTCTTTCCCTGTCCTGCTTCCCAGAGACCTGAACCCTCATTCCAGACAAGTGTTGAAGCTTGTCCTGATCTTCCCACAGCCTCTGACCTTGGGGTCAGCAGGTGGGCTAGTAGTCCAGGAAGAATATTCAACCCACTTTCCAAGAACACGATCTTTTCCCAAAGGACGCCCAAACCTTGTAGCCAGAACTTCTTAAATTTTCATTAAATGGGGGTGGCATTCCTGCAAAGCACCCTCTCCAACCCTCCAAAACAAACCAACCAAACACAAAAGCAACCAAACACCCAACAGTAGACATTCCTTCTTCTGGCAGGCCCAAGACTAAACAACCAATGAATGCTGTATCTTTGAGAAAGAGGGGGATTACAAACTTTGATTCTTCAGAAAACCAGGCCTGTTGGCCAAAGTAGATGGCAAACCCCCTTCCAGCATTGAAATCCATGTGCTTCCAGAGAAGAAGGGGCAGGGGGAGCAGAGTCCTTGAGCCCCAGATGTCCAGTGAGGAAGGCCAGCAAGCCTCCTCGGAGCAGTGATTTATTTTATTTTATATTTTACTTTTTTGGATCTATATGTTTTGGCCACATTTATTTATTTATTTCCAAAGGGCTATTTTTGGCGTCTGCCTGGGCTCCTTTGTAGCAAAGCCCCCTTCTCTAGAATTTCCTTTGCTTTATTAGAGTTACAGCTCGGCTTTGCGCGGCCCCCCGGGGGAGCCGGCCAGCCGCTGGCAATTTCTCTCAGACACCCAATTACCCCCTGACGTCAGTGCGCCTCGCCCCGCTCCCCTGGGCGCGTGCATTTTTCCCTTTGTAACACTAATAGCTGGCTAGCTAAGTGCCTGTCGGCTCCTTGGCAGAGGAGTTGATTGTGTTTTCGGCTGGATACTAAATCCAAAAACTATGTAAAAATGTCAATAGGTGAGTGCACATTGATTTTGGTTAGTCACAGTGATATTTGAGCCCCTTTGGGGACTCTGTCTGGGGAAGTATTTTACAAGAAAGATAATATAACAGAAAATTACTGGAGCTCCGTGGGTCTCTGGTGGGTTTCTTAGGGGCCTGCTAAATTGCTGTAGAATCAACAAATGCTTTATTAATCTAAATTTGTGGTTTTGTTCTTTCTTCTCTTCGGAAGGTTGGAGTTTTAATGATGCAGGCGGCTCCGGCGGCCAGGCTGGGCGGCGTGGCCTGCACCTTGGCTGGCGGGCTGGGGGACCCTGGCTGGTAATGAACTCTCCAGGGCCTGGGAGCAGGGCGGCTGTGTTCCCAGCCGGCTTCCTGGGGAATGTGGAGCAGGCGCTGGGCCTGCCGCTTGCCAGGCCGAGGTCTGTGCGAGCAGATAAAGTGAGGGGCTGGGGGCCTGGAACAGCTGTGCCGGCCAGGCTGACTGGGGGAGGCTGATAAGAGCCCAGAAGGAGCCCAGGCGGGTAGCATGGCAGCGCCAGAAATCTGACGGGGTAGCACGACTGGCAAAGAAAGTTAAACAGGGCCGGATCGGGAGATGGTTGGCAGACCTGCGGAGAGAGATAATGGTAATTGATGGAATCAAAGTCGCAGCACAGCCTTGTGTTTTCTTGGCAATTAATCTCCCCCCTCCCCAATTTCTAACCCCCTGGCATTCTTTGCGCCCAGGATGCCCCGTGTGCAGTCTGCACGCTCAGATAATCAGCGCACGCCCTCCTTGCTTTGGTGGGGGGCAGGAGCGAGGGAGATGCATGTGGCCAAGAAAAGACACAATTAAGAGACCCGGTTTAAAAAAAAATTATTACAAACAAACAAGTCGCAAAAGAAAACCCCACTGAAAAGTTAAGGACGTGTCACTCTGGGAGCTCATCTGATCTTGCTCTGGAAGGGAAGGAAGAAAATCAATGTCTTTGTAAGAGTGCCAGCTGCGAGTCTCCTGGCTGGGCAGGACAATGTGGAGTCAAGCCAGCCCCAGTGTGCACTTGTGTGCACGGGAACACACGCATGTGCGTGCACAAGCACACACACCAAATGAAGATGCAGGGGAAGTGGGGGGCACAAGACAGCTAAATGGGACGGGAGTTGCTCCCACATGCTATGTGCTTGTGTCTGCCAGTGTCCCTTCTACCTTTTGTCCCTTGAAAGGCATCCCTTCTGGACAGTGGGCTACCTGGGTTGCTTCCCCTTGCACAGGTGAGGCTTTCAACTGTTCTTTTGTGTCACTAACAACGTGCACACTGGGACACACCTGCTTCAACTCCAGCCTGGGTGCTCGCCCACTCTCCAGTTGGCCCTGGCTTGCTGTTTCTGAAGCCAGTCTCTTTGAACCCGGGGGAGCCTCTCCTGTTTGCTCTAGGACCTTACGAAAATAAAACATGCCAAACAATTTCCCCAGAGTTTTTGAAATTAAAATTAGTGCCCAGTAAACTGTGTATCACCCTGGTGTCACTCCATAGGCCTTCACATCACTGGAAATTGTGTAACGGAAGCAGTCAGGAGCTGCTTTCTAGGTGATTCTACCTGGTGCTGGATTTACTCCAAGATCCTACCTGGTAGGTAATTAGTATTTGGGAAAGGGGTCCTCCTCTTGGAGGGTGATGCCTTGAGCCAGAAGGACTTTTAAAAAATTCACATGCTTGTCCCCTTCCCTCACTTTCTCTGTCTTCCCCTCTTTCTTGAAGCTGGTTTCTTCCCAGCCATCTCTTGGGTGGGTGACATCAATTCTGTACCCAGAAGCCAAGTGACAGAGGAAGCCAGTGGGGCAGGAACTGAGAAGCTTCTGATTTTATTCTGACTGTGTCTGTTCCATCCCACCCTGGCAAGGGGCTGAAATTAGCCTTGCTTGGAACCTGGGTGTAGGGAATTCTGGAAGGTCAGAGAAAGGTGTGGGCAATGTTCTGCCCAGAGATGGACTACATTCCTGCACCAGCCCTGTGGCCGCTACCCCTGAGCTTTGTCTACTCAACAGGGTAGGAGGAACAGGGTTTGGAAAGAACCCCCTCCCTAGTGACTTCTGAGCCATCAAAGCCAGGCCGCTGGCCCCCAGGCCCCTCAGCTCCCCTCCTGAAAGGGCTCTGCAGGCCGGCAGCTGTTTTGGGGCCTGGAGAGGAGAAAGGGGGCTGGTCCTTTGTCCCTTGGAGGAGGCCTCCCGGAGGCCCAGGCCTGCATGGCGGGCAGCCACATTAACCTTCCACCCTGGGTGGGTGGGAGGGGGGCTTGCCTGAGGTCAGCACATAATGAGGCCAGGTCCCTGGCTGTCCCCTGCCAGGGCTCTGGCAACAAAGGCCCAGTCAGGCTGCACAATGAAGGGGAGGCTGCTGGGTGGGGGCGGGTAGGTGCGGCCACAGTCGGCCTCTGTGGCCTGGGGTTTCCTTCCAGCCCACCACATGCTGGGCACTTCAAAGGAGCAAGAGGAGAGGCCAGCCCAGCCAGGCGGGCCTGGGCCTCCTTCTCCCAAAGCCACCGGAGGTGGAAAAACACCTTGAGAACGTGTGGAATCAAGTTTTTGGCATCTGGCGCCACAGGGATCTTGGTATGGGATCTTTCTCTGGCAATCTTGTTTGACTCTTTGTTCAGAGCTTGAGCTCAATATGGCCCAATTACTTAAACCAGAGCCTCCCAGCCTTTCAGATCAATAATAATAATAATAAAACATCCTGAGTATGAGAACGTCAGCTTCTTTCTTTCTTTTTTTATTCTTTCTTGGTACCGGGGATTGAACCCAGGGGCGCTTTACCACTGAGCCACATCCCTAGTCCTTTTTATTTTTTTGAGGTAGAGCCTCGTAAAGTTTATTGGGGTCTCGCTAAGTTGCTGAGGCTGGCTTTGAACTTGTGATCCTCCTGCCTCAGCCTCCCGGGGCAGCACCCGGTGGAGAATGCATGCTTTTGTATTCAGAGCATATCCTCTGGTGCATCTCAAAGACTTCTGCCTGTTTGGTGAGGCTGGGGATCAGGTATAAGGACCTCTGTGTCTTTCAGGTGACAGGAAGGGGGAAAAAGAGTCATTTCCAGGACACAGTGCTTGACTCCTTTCTCATTATCTCCCTGAGTTCTCACTGTAACACAGAGAGTTGGGCATTTGGTTCCCATTTTATAGATGACTTCACGAGGACTTGAGAGTCTACGCCGGCCCGAGATCAGAGATCACATGGCTGGCTCCACCACTTGGCAACTTTGTGACTTTTTGTGTTAGTCAGCTTTTCATTGCTGTGACCAAAATATCTGACACAAATGACTTAGAGGAGAAAAGGTTTATTTTGGCTCATGGTTTCAGTCTGTGGTCAGATGGGAAGGGGAGGAGTTGGGGACAAGATCTAGTCCCTAAGCACACACTCTCAAGGATCCATGCCTTAGTGGGTCCTACCTCCTACACTTTCTGCCACCCCCTAATATTCCATTCTGATTGTGACTCCCTCAGTGGATTAACCCACCGATGAGGTCAGAGCTGTTGTGATCCAGTCACTTTCCAAGGGTCCCAGCTCTGAACATTGCTGCATTAGGGACCAAGCCTTCAACACATGCGTCTTTGGGGGACATTTCATATCCAAACCACAACATTGGCTCTTGTTAACTTGCTGAAGATCACTGTGCTTTCATTTCCTCATCTGTATAATTCCTTCTCTCAGGGTTTTTGGGAGGATGCAGGGTAGTAGTGTATGTAAGGGCTTGGAGTCTGTCTGGCATGCAGTAAATGCTCAATAAACAGTAGCTGCTTTCCTGTTCTGAAATTATTAGGTCTGGATTTTGGTCCAGACCCTTCAGGCTCCAGAGCCAGTTTTATATTGGCTTCATGAACAAGTAAAATGATCTGTAAGGTTGTTAAGGGCTCATTCATCTGACTTGCATGGTGTAGTAGACCTGGGGAAAGGAGAAAGCACAGGGAGGGAGGGATGGGCTCTGGTCACAGGGTGGGCTGGGTGTTCGTGTCGGAGCCAGACAGAGGCTGCCTCTGAGCACTGCACTCCTGTCTTCCCCAGGTGGAGGGGTGCAGAGGTGTTGGACAGATTTTCCCCTAGTTTCACTTAATTGCAGAGATAATGTTAGTTAAAAACAACTAGACCAAAAAACAAACAAACAACAACAAAAAATCCCCAACTAGACCATCTTTTGTGTCTTGGAAATGATCACAAGCGTTTCCCAGGCTCTCCCAACCCTACCCCCAGACACTATTGGGAATAACCAGCATTTGGCTGCCTTGTCTCCCTTGCTGTCATTGTGGCCGGGAGGGGTCTGCCTTGGCTAGAATGTGTCAGAGTCCTGCCTAGGTGGAGGAGAGTAGGGCCTCCTTTCCTCCCTCAGAGGCCAGTGCACAGGGTATCTGCTGCAGGAGAGGAGGGTACAGGACCCTGGACTCTTAGGAGTCTGCAGGAGTGAAGAGAGAAAGAGAAGGTACAGCTGCAGGGCAGCTAGTGCCTGGGTGTTACTGACAGCCTGGCCAGGGACCCTGCCGGGATCGGGATCCCAGCCGGGATCCCAGCTGGCTGGATTCGTCCACCTGCCTGTATAAGAAATAAGCAAATGCTATAAAAGGAGACATGGATTTAATGCAATTTGATCAACATGGAGAAGTATGGGCCACATGATTTCCAACCCCTGCTTGCAGATGAGCAGAGATTGGATGTTTTTCCACCTAGGCTATTAAGTGCTCTGTGCCTGGAGAAGTGGCTGGAGGTACCAAAACGTGTGGAGTTCAGAATCTTACTCCAGTCATACTGCAAATACTCTTAGTCATTGGGATTGAGTGGAACCCTCATCATCGTTAGGTAGACGTGCTTTATTTTGTTCATTCACTCTTGCACACGTTATTATTTTGGAGGGAGGGGAGTCACTGTATGCTAGGCATAATGCTTGGTACTTGGTGATACCAAGCTGAATAAGAACAGCTTTTGACTCTTAGGAGTTTCATTTTCCCCTCCTCCCTCCTTTCCTTTCATTAAAGATCTAGGAAACATTCTTATTCCCCGGGCTAACACAGGGGTCCATAGAAAGAGGAGGGCATGGGGAAAGCCTGGTTCAGCACACACTGAGGAGGTATGTGCAGAGGTTTCATGAGACTTGGTGTGGCCCTGGTACCGGTTGATGGCATGAACTTGACTCAGTCACCGACTTGTTCTGAGCCCTTGCAAGATGTGGATGTTGACCTGAGTCATGGCCCTGCTCTGGCGTGTTTCAGTTGCAAGGAATAGAGATGCATCTCCATCTGGCTTCAGAAGAAAGCTTCAGGCCTGGATGGGTCCTTGGGAGTTCATCTCTCTTGTGCTCTAGTTTCCTTTCTTTGTTGGCTTCATTCTCTGCCAGCTTCTTCATAAAAGAGGGCAAGGCAGTCCCCCTGCACCTAGTGGCTCCGGGCTCTTATCCTCGTTGCCCAGCCAGAGTGCCTCTTTCTTACAGTTCACTCTGCTTGGCTCAGCTTGGTCCTGGGTTCATCCCTAAACCAGTCACTGTGGCTGGGGGGGCAGTGCTGTCTGGCAGGGCCTGGGTACCTGAAGCACACAAGGGAGGGATGTTTGCTCCAGGAAGACAGTGTTGCTTTACAGAAGGTAGGGACAGGTGCCGGGCAGGCCAGGAGGCCTGGGGCATCTCACCAGTCATGGATAAGCATCCTTCAAACTCTGTTCATGGCTGAGACAGGGTGGAGCCCAATTGCCTGGGTGCTGATCCTAGTTAAGCTTCTTGCTGTGTGTGTGTTGGGCAAGTTACTGAACTCTCCAAACCTCGGTTTCCTCATCTGTAAAATGGAACCAACAACGGTACATGACTCATAGGGTTGTTGTGGGAATGGAATGCATTAGTCCACAGTAAAGTGCTTGAACAATGCTTGGCCTGTGATAAGCACTTAAATAAGTATGAACGATTATTATTTTCATTCTTTCATTTATATTCATGAACTCTTACGTACTCAGAGAAGTCAGTGAATAAATCATAGTCTCTGCCTTTGTGGAACTCACGAGGGAGTCTACGATTATTTTTCACTCATTTGTTTAAGAAATACTTGTTCAGCACCTACTGTGTGCCAGGCACAGCCCTAGGCTACGCCTGAGATACAGGGGTACAGGAAACAGCCCTGAGGAGATAGATAAGGTCTCTGAACTGAGTCTTGTTTCTCCTTTAAGCAGTGGGGTGGCAGCATTTTCCGTAGAAAGAGAATAGGTGTGGAAATGTGTCACAGACCTGAAGGTGGCCTTTTATCTGGTGTGTTGTCAGTGGGTGGACATCAGCAGTAACTTCAGGGGTTGTCCACCCCAGGTGTTTATCCCAGCCTCCCCACTGTGTCCTTTCTTGAGCCTCCCTTCTGTGCGGCTGGTCCCCTTGGCTTCTGAGCTGCCAGCAAGATGGATGAGGTGACTGCAGGGCTTCTCCGGCATCTGCCTCAGGCTGGGGGTCACGCTTGGGTTCAGGTGTTGGTCCTCGGTGGGAGCCACTGCACCCAGCAGATTGGAGCCCATCCCCCCACCTCATGGAAGTATGGGGCTGAGCCTCGGTTGATGTGGGGCTTTGTGGGGGTCTTGGGTTGGGCTGGGCTCCAGTGTGGTCTTTCTGGGTCATTTCCTAAGGCTGACCCTTTGGCTGTAAGCACCAGGATGTGTACTGGGATTCTGCTGGAGAGGAGATGGAGAAGGAGACAACCTCTTTTCTTTTTTTCCAGTATTGAGATTGAACCTGTGGCACTCTACCACTGAGCTACATCCCCAGCTCTTTTTTTTTTTTTTTTTTTTTTTTTTTTTTTTTTTTAAAGAGAGAGGGACAGAGGGAGAGAACAATTTTATTTAGTTTTTGATGTGGCTTTCAACGCTCTGAGACCTTGCTTTGTACATGGTGCTGGGTCTCGAACTCGCATGCTTCCACATCCCAGGCAAACGCTGTAACCGCTGAGCCACCACTCCAGCCCCATCCCCACTCTTTTAATGTTTTTATTTATTTTGAGACAGGGCCTTGCTAAATTTGCCAGGCTGACCTTGAACTTGCCATCCTCTTGCCTCAGTCTCCCAAGTTGCTGGGATTGCAGGAGTGCACCCTGCTAAATGTTTCCTCCTAGCTCACAAGAAGGGTGCTCACTGGTAAGGTGCTCTGCATAAGAAATGGGGCTGCAGGGCAACCAGAAGCACGCTGTGTCCTTCCATGCCTGGCCTCAGGCCACTCACCACCATGGTGCCACGCATCAGCACTTGCTTGTGCTGGCCACCCTGCCAACCCCTTCTCATATCCCTTCCACTGTTCATTAATCTCATAGATACGTTTCTTCATGCCATCAGGTGAAGGGGGCCCTTGCAGCTGTGCAGCAATGTGCCCATCTTAACAGCTCACTTTCATGTACAGGCCCACTGACCTTTCATCCCACGTGTGCTGCGGGCAAAGCTGGTGAATGATGGCCAGGGGCAGGCGCGGGACTCCACCCTTTTGAAGCTTGTCTGCTGATGAAATGATGAAGTCCATCAACCCTGTTCCGACCCAACTCTCCTGGTAAACTTGGACATGGTTGTCCTTCATAAGGATCCACACATTTGTGAGAATGCTCATCAGCGCATACCAGTGCAACAGGGCAAATAGCAGAGACTCTCCAAAGCCCCACAGCCAAGGACTTGACCATACACCTCATCTTTTGATGCTCTCATTGTCTCTAATAGATGTGTGTTTTGGGGGTCCTTTATTTTAATCTATGAAGAAACTGAGGCTCAGAGATGCTCAGTAACTTGCTCAAGGTCACTCAGGAATGTGGCAGGGCCGAGAGGCAAACCCACGGCCATCTGACACAGAGTTACAAAGTTGTGTACCACTGAGGGAAGGTTTGCCAGAGGCTCAAGTGTCCTCATGATGGTGGCTGATTTTCCATTCACAAATTAGAAATGTCACAGACCAGGAATTGCCAGGAAGGCCAAGGTCTGTCTGATAGACCAAAGAAGATTTTTTCTCACTCTTTATGTCTACCCCAAGTCTTTCTGTGTGGACTACGCCAAGTCCTTTCCATAGGGCCCTCTGTCCTGGACACATTCTTCTCACATAGTGATCATAGCCCCTCCTGGTGACCAGAGGTTCAACCAGTACAGCCGCCAACCTGATTCTGAGATGAGAGTGATCAATGACCCTGATTAGATGCCTGCACATCCTGCTGGAACCCTGGGCTCCTGGGGCAGGCCCCCCTTTATCTTCTGCACTCCCCCGGCCCACAGGGGGAGGAGGCAGGTCTGTTAAGTTTTCACAAGGACCTCCTGGCCCCTCTCTGGAGCTGCAGCCTCCTCTCTACCTGCTGTTCTGTACCCAGGCCTGCCGTCGCAGGGAGGTCTCCATCTCCTCTAGTCTTCTTCCAACCCTCTGCTCACTGGGAATGCCTCTTTGTGCTCTGCCCCCTCCCCGCCCCCCCATGACACAGGCACTGGCTGGCTGGGCATAGATAACTCACTTGCCAAGCCTGAAAGTACCACATTGCTGCCTCTTCCAGAACCTCTCTGGTCTGTACTTTCCCCTGAAGGTACTCACTATTGATAGGGATGGAAGCTCTGAAGAATCTTTGGGGAAGTGATGTCCTGCCATGAAAAGAAAAGTGTACGTTGGATCCTGGCAGTCCTGTTTTCAAATTCTTTCTCTGCCCAAGTTTGTGGTCTTCTGCAGTTAACCTATGTGTGAGTCTCAGTTTACCCCTCTGTGAAGTGGTGTCTCTGAAGCCCTCCTTATGTGGCGATTGAATGCCAGTAAGTGGTGGCTCTGGCTCTGTTCCCTGTGACCTGGAACAGGACACCCACACAGGGACCAAATGAGGAGGAGGGGGAGGGGATGGCAGATAGGGCATGGTGAGGCAGTCCAGGCCACAGGACCTGGAGGCATTTGAGAGAGGCATCTTGAGCCTTGACTGTGAGCTCTCTGTGGCCGGGTGGACTCTGTGGGTCCAGAGGCATGTGGGAGGAAGCACAGCCCTCCCAGCTGCTCCGTGCAGATCCGTAGCTTGCCTAGACAGCTCTGGTGACTTCCAGCCTGCCCCTCTCCTTGGTAGACCTATATGGAGCTCTCGACAATGGCACACCATGCCTTTGGGGTCTCATGAAGGTTGTTTGCAGTGGTGCCGAGGGACTCTTGGCCTCTTCCTGGGTGCTCTTGAGTGGAGGGAGGGGCAATGGGCACTTCCCTTCTCACAAACACTAACAAGCGCTTGGCTCCCTGAAGCAAAGGCGGTGGGCATTGGGTATTTCTAAAAGTACTGTGGGAAAGCTACTAATACTTCACCAAATTTGCACAAAATTCTTTTTTTCTAATTGGCATTTTTATTGGTTCTTTTTAGTTATATGTGTCAATAGAATATACAATGACACAATTATAAAAGCATGGAGTATTAGTTGTTCTAATTCAGTCCCCATTATTTCCCTTTCCCCTCTCCTCCTCCCACCCTGTTCTCTTTCCTTTACTGATCTTTCTGTTATTTACTAATAGTTTTTTTTTTAATTAGTGTCTTGTTGGTGTACATGATGGTGAGATTCACTGTGGTATATTCTTATATGTACACAGGGAAGTCAGGTCTGATTCATTCCATGAACTTTCCCTGTCCCATCCCTTCTCCTGTCCTTTCATTCCCCTTTGTCTCTGATCTTTTCCTTATTTTGGATTACCTTCTGCATATCAGAGAAGGCATTCGCCCTTTGACTTTTTGAGACTGGCGTATTAAACTCAGCATTATAGTCTCCAGTTCTGTTCATTTACTGGCAAATGACATAAAGTCATTCTTCCTTATGGCTGAGTAATACTCCTGAGTTGCTGGTATTATAGGTATGTGCCACCGTGCCCTAGACCCTCACTTTTGTGTCTGTGTTTCTAAACCATGAGCTCTTGAGGTGCCTGGTTTATTAGCCTGCAGAACCCATTAGGATAGACTGGTCCTGTCCACCTTGGGCTCAGGCCAGTGTCTTAAGTCTCCTGGAGTAGACACTAGGAGGGTCATTCCCCAGTAAATGGGACACAGCCACAGGACCGCCCTGAAAGGTTGTAGGAAGAAGATCTTCCAACATCCAGTGTGTCTTCTGAGCCCCATCAACCCCACCACCTGCTGGCACTGTGAATTTGTGAGTTTCTTTTAATGAATCACTCACTTATCATGTGAATAACACTTATACTCCATTGATTGTGTATGGGCTTTAAGAGAGTTAGTGCTTTGATTGTTTAAATCACTATACATTCAAAATGTGCTACTACTGCATCACAGTGGCCTAACATTTCTAAGTTTGTAAATGTACCTGGAATCTCATCATAGGCAAGGCCACCCTCTAGCCTCACACAGCTCCTGGGGAAATCGCCTGGCTGCCCACAAGGCCTCTTCCTGCTTGGGGCCTCTCATTGGCCTCACTGGTCCAAACCTCCATGGACCTCCCTCTGCCAAGTAAGAGGATGGGTTCCCATGTGTCTTTTCTGTTGAAATGATCTCTTTGGCTCCTCCTCTTAATACAAAAGACCCAAGTCCAGGCCCAGAGTAAGTTATTTGTAATGCATTTTTAGAGTCCATATTGCAATATTAGCCATGACTGTCTGCTGTGTAGAAAAAGGAGGAGTTTGCGTTTGAAGTTTAATCCAGCTTCTACTTAAGCTCAGTCCCTGGGCAATCCTTTTTTCTGCCGCTGAGCTCAAACAGCCGGTTCTCAGGTTTGATCTGCTGCCCCACGGAGCCCTGCCCAATGTGAATTTGAAGAGTTTTTTTCCCCCCTCTCAACCAGGGAGACTTGTAAAAAAAAAAAAAAAAAAGGAGAGAGAGAAAGAAAAAAATTTCACTGTGGTTCTGCCGCATCAGCTCCCATGGTGGGTCCTGGGTCCCTTCCCAGGACCCCTCTGGCTCTTTTGGGGTGGGCACCTGGCTTGGGGTCCAGCGGGCCGCAGGCTTATCCGGGGGTGGCCTTGTCCCTTCCTCCAGGGCTCCGAGAAGACCCTCTGAGCTCTCTCTGCTGGTGGACGGAAAGCACTGGGGAGTCTGGGAGTCCTGTCTGGCATGTGGGGGGCAGAGAAAAAGGAAGGGAAAAAGGGAGGAAATGAAAGGCGAGAGTTTGTCGGGAACTGGTGCTGGCGGTGGAAACAGGAGCCACAGCAGGACAGAGCCTGGTGGCCTTCAAAACTTTTCTTCTCCCCTCTCGCCACATGACTCGGAAGATGCAGGCAGTAATTAAAGGCCCCCCTGTCTCCTCATTTTCTGTGTCCATGCCTTTGATCTGGCTCATGTCGGGCGGCTATTTTCATTGTTCCTGCCTTTCTTTCATTCTTTTTTGATGGCAGAAATGATGATCTTTGATTCCAGAGTCGGAGGTGGGCAGGAGAGTGTTACAGGTCTTACATAATGCATCTTTCACATCTTATTTTTAAACGTGGCATAATCAGGGCTGGGCAGAGGCTGGGCTTGATTTCCACCCGTGTGTGGGGAGGGGTGGTTGCCAGCCCCATGGTGCTGCCTGGGGGTAAGTGGAGACAGGCAGTCCTGGGCAACTGAATGAAAATTACTAGAGGAAGCTCCCCCCACTCTTTCTAAATATAACCTGGAGGGAGTTTTTCCTAATTGTTCCCTTATGGTGAGAAATGTGGTGAGAGAGAGCAGGTCAGGGAAGACTCCAGTGCTCAGCCTGGCTTCTCTGGGCAGCACCGTGGGAGGCCGGCTCCTGGTTTATTAGTGTATGTTAATAAACTATAGGGGACAAGGCACAGGAGGTGGTATGCAAACTGGTGACTCAGGTAGCTGAGATACAATTCAAACATTCAGCTGGATGAGGAAAGGTGGGTGTCACCCTCAGGTAGGTAGGTAGGTAGGTTTGCACACCTCCTCTGTGCCTCACCCCCTCCCCCAGCAGTCGCCACTGTGGCCTGGACAGAGATGAGGAGGTGGGGTTTTCTGAATGGGAAGAAGCCTGTGGTCCAGGCCTGGAATGAGGGAGGACATGCACAGTTAGGGCAGGGACTGCAAGCTGTGATCGTGACAGGGGCTGTACAGATGAGGCTGGGAAGCCAGGGGCTGGCCAGGCAGGGTGAATCCAGGTCATCTAATGCTCCCGAGGGCTGCCTTGCTGGAGACTGGGCCTGCTGCTGCGCAAGATTCCGGATTTCCAAGGTAAGCCAGAAATGTGGGCCTCTGTCAAAGGTCCCTTAGAGAGATAAGAAGGAAGAACTCTTTCTCATTCTGCTGGGAGGTAGGAAGTCCTGGGTGTGGCTATGGAGGGGGCGTCTAGAGCCTTGGGATGGACGGGAGAGGCTGGCAGGGACTTGCTTGGTGTTTTGCAGCCTGTTATGGTTTGAATGTGAGGTGTCCCCCAAAAGCTCAGATTAGACAATGCAAGAAGGCTCAAGGTGAAACAATTCGGTTAGGAGAGCCTTACCCCAATCAGCGATGCAGCCAAGGCATGGCTGGAGGAGGTGGGTCCTTGGGCGCTTGCCTTTAGGATATATATTGTGTCTGGCGTGGAGTCTCTCTCTGCTCTCTGGAGCCATACCTGCTGTCAGGATGTTAAGCCTCACCTCCAGCTCCAAGGAATGGAGCCAGCTGTCTAAGGACTAAGACCTCTGAAACTGAGCCCCCAAATAAACTTTTCCTCCTAAAATTGTTATCATTAGGTTCTTTGTTCACAGCAGAGAAAAAGCTGTTAAAACCCAGCTTCTGTATGGGGCACATTTCCCAGGGTGGCCAGCTCTGAGTGGGGCTTTGGGGCATTTCCAAGCTGTGAGTTCCATGGGGCTGGAAGGTTTCTGCAAATGCCTGAGGCCTCTGTGGAGTCATCTGGTGTTCACAAAGGCCTCACCCCATTCTGCCATGTGGGGGACAGGGCCCCTGTGAGACCTGCCCACCTCCCCCAGATTCAAGTGCCAGCATTGTCAGACACTGAATTCTTCAGTAGGTATTTATTGAGCACCTACCGTGTGCCAGGCTATGTGCTAAGTGCTGAGCAAAACAAGCCTGGCTTCTCCATGGTGGAGCTTCAGTAGAGGGCTCATCACATCAACAACCACTTGCAGGGCTATGTGGCCCAGGGGCTGGGACATGTTCTGGCAAGTGTGTGGTTAGGTGGTTTCACTGTGGTACACTCGAGAGCACACTTCCACAAGCCTTGACGTGGCTCTCGATGCAGTGAAGGGATGTGGTGGACACGAGGTACACGAGGCTGCTGCTGGTGGACCTTTAACGGTGACTTTTTAAAAATGAATGTAAGGAGCATGCACTAAAACAATGACCAAATGTGTAGTGTAGTGCACGTGAGCCAGTAAGGAGCACAGTCATGTGCTGTCATTCTCGAGGAGCACGGACTGCTCACAGTTGTATGTGCTATCCTTGCGTACAACCCTCAGGACAATAGGCCTGTTTAACCAGCATCACCACAAGCACATGAGCAGTGTGTGGCCCCATGACAGTGTGACGGCTGCCATCATACAGTTGATTGTAAGCTAATGGGACCCTGTTGTAGCCGTGGTCCTCCACTGGCAGCAGTGTCATTCTGCGGTGCAGCATTACCTGTCTAGGGGATGTGTAAGTGTGCCGAAGGAAGAGCGGGAGGCAAGCAAAGGCCTGGCTCTGAAAGCCAGCACAGACGATGAAGAGACCAGGGGCCAGTAGAGCAGGGGCGCAGAGATCAAGGCAGGAGGGTGCCGTTGGAGGGACTGTGTGGTAAGGGGTGCAGGTGGAGGGGGCAGGGCCAGGGTGGAGCAGTGGGGCTCTGGCATCTTGGCCTCAGTGCATTTTCTGCTGTGGAGCTCAATGCTCTGGGGCAGGTGGCCGGGACCAGGTGGCAAAGCCGAGGTGGTGATGATCGTGCAGGTGGTGGAGATGGAGAACACAGGGCGTATTTGAGAGCCATTTCAGATGGCAACATTGACACGACTTGGAGATGGATTAGATGTTGGGGACAAGGGAGCATGGAGTACCTGGAGGTTTTTTGCTCAGGAGGTGGTTGAACAGAGAGGCCTTTCTCCTGCCTGTCCCCAGCTGAACCCAGCTAACCCATGCTTGGCCCACTGCAGGCACCCAAATTAGTGTCAATGGAGGGGACCTGGACTTGTGAGGCCACACGTTGGGATGAGGTTGTCACTTTACCCTTGACGATTTTGCTCTGGGCCCCCCCCTTCATTAGTGCCAGGCATTGACAATGTGATGGCTGTTGCCTTCTGGAAGGAGGCCCACCTGCTGGCCCTTGAACATGTCTACCTGGCTGGGCTGCCTGTGTCCACTGGCTATAGCTCCAGATGGAGGCGACCTGTCCTGTTTTCCTCCTGGCTTGTAAATCCTCTTGGCCTGCCTGGCTGGGTTGGCTTTGATGGTTCTCGGACTCTTGCCTTTCTGGGCTGACGTGAGAGGGCCATATATCTCCACCTGCCATCTCAAAGCACGCAGCTCTGCCTGGCCTGGAGTATAGAGCCTGGCAGCCAGCCCTCAGCTCTCCCTGCACTGTTGCCTGTCAGGGCCCCATCATTTATGACCCACCACCTTTGGCAGCTTCCTCTTGCAGCTGCGTTGTGGGAAAGTGGGGTGCTGCTTAGTCTGTCAGGAGGGACCTAGAAATAGGACAAGTAAGGTGGGGATTTCTGGATAGAGGAGGCTCCTAGATGAACCAGATCACTGCCATTGGCCAAGGCAGGTTTCCTGGGTTTGCCATTTGGGGTCAACGAACCTGGGTCATGGAACCACTCACCACCTGACCAACTCTGCCTTTCTTCATTTTCATCCCCAAAGCAGGCTTTTTGAGACAGATGTGGCCAGGTCTGGGCAGGCAGTGGGGAAGCGAAAAGGCCACTCACATAAGTGGCTTTATCCTGCAGCCTGGGGTCTTTTCATCTATGCCCTGTTTCTCTCACCATCCAACTTTTGCACAAAGTAATGGCACTGGTGTCCCCATGATAGTTTATAAACGTCTTTTTAGTTTTCCTTAGGGCAATTTGATACTCTAAATATCCCTGATATATCTGTATGTATTAGATATTCTTAAAACTTGAGAATTCAATAGATGAGTGAGTCAAAGACAACAGTTGAACTTTGAGAAAATATTTCTCATTATTGAAACACCCTTTTTTTTTGGTACTGGGGATGGAACTCAGGGGTGCTTAACCATTGAGCAACATCCCCAGCCCTTTTTATGTTATATTTTGAGACAGGGTTTCACAAAGTTGCTTAAGGCCTCGATAAATTGCTGAGGCTGGCTTTGAACTTGTGATCATCCTCCCTCAGCCTCTGGAGTCACTGGGATTATAGACATGTACCATGGTGCCGGGCCAAACAAATACCCTATTTTCATGGTGTATATTTTCTCTTGGTTCTTGTCCACACACATGTGGTTTTACAGGATTATAACAGAGAAAATCTAATACAGTTTGCTATTTTGACCAATGGCTTCATGGTCTGAGCTGCCTGCATGCTCCGTGGTCCTCACAGGGGCTCTTGATAATCCCCGAGGTTCCAGTGCGAGACGCAGATGAAGCACTGTCTCACGCCTGGCATGTTAGCAATACACAGGAGGCCTCTATTCCTCCCTTTTCCTTTTGGATGCTGGGACCCAGAAGGAACTGTTCTCAAAGTGCTTTGCTGCTGAAAAAAAAGAACTCTGAATCTGGGTTCAAGAGAACTGAGTTCTAGCCCTGGAGCATCACAGACTGACTGACAGTTAACTTGGCCCTTTGTCTCCTGGATGTCAGTTTCTGTCTAAAGAGGAGAGTTGGTCTCATCTGCCTCGGACATTCTAAAACTTGGGTTCCATAGAAGGAATATACTTATGGCAAGTAATACTCCTAAGGGCTCATAATACTCATAAGTAACTCAGTGATAGCATGCTTGCCCAGCGTGTATGAGGCCCAGGGTTTAATTCCCAGCAAAAAAAGAGTCTGCTTACGTTAAATATAAGAATATTCTCTCAGTGTTGAAGTGTAAGAATGTACTTTTTTGAGGTCTTTATAGTGATGATTTTATACTAACTGGTGTGATTTTTCTAATGTTTGTCTCCTGCATGAGAGGTGAGCTTCTTGAAGGGCCACATTAACCTTGGTCACCACTGAATGCCCTGGTGGTGGCGGCTGGTGGTAGAGGAGTCTCCTAGACACCCGCTCTATGGGAGGCCTGGCACCTCCTCATAGCTACCAACAAGGTAGCAGAAATAATAAACATCTTGAAAAAAAAATCTGTGCCTTATCAAGGCTGTCTTCACCAACATGCCACTTCTCGTTTCCTCAACGTAGCTGCCCCGTGGGGTGGTGATCGTGACCATCATTCCCATTGGATAAATGATGATACTGAGGATCAGAGTGGTTGGTGATTCATTCAAGATCGCACAGTGAGGAGGTGGCAGGGCTGGTAGTTGAGCCTGATGGCTTCTGTGGGCTTAGCGCCCCCACAAGCCTCCTGCCCTCCTCTTTTCCCATCTCTCAGGCCCTCTTGCTGTGCTCGAGGTGACATCCCATCTGTCAGGAGTTCTGTTCTGGCCAGATGCAGTGTCCCTCCTGGGAACCAGCCCAGGACAGTTGCTGCAGAGGGAGGTAAAGGGAATTCGACCGGCTCCAGACTGCAAGTGTGTCCCGGAAGGGTCTGGCGGCTGTGGCTTGCTCTGGGGCCTCTGTGCTGAGCCTCCTTTTCCTGAGCAGGTGGAGTGGCATTCGCCGGCAAGCTTGCTGCAAGCCCCCTCACGCTCAGCCGTGCCCTGGCTCTTTTCTCCTTGTGGTCCAGGCAGGGGCTGGAGGAATGGGGACAGGATGAGGGCGACCAAGGGAGGAGCAGGCAGAGGTGGATAGAGCCTCAGCGGGTGGAAGACAAGGAAATGGGGTGAAGAGCAAGCAAAGACATGGGAAGGAGCGAGAGTTGGGTCGTGAGAGGGAAGTGGGGCGAGGCGGGGAACAGGGTGGCAGTTACAGGGAGAGAAGCAGAAGGGAGTTGAGGGATGAGGGGAGGCAGAGAGCAAAGGAGGAAGGCAGAGACAGGCGTGGATATTTGGAGGGAATGATGGGGTGAGGTGCAGAAAGAATTCTAATATTTGAAAATCATAGCTCTGTGTAGACAAAGGTTGGAAGGTCGCAATCTATGCACCCTCCAGGAACCTCTAGAACCCTGGGCAGGCACTGGGGGTGGTGGCTGAGGTGTGGCCTGAGCACACTTGCTGGCTCCCCTGGCAGACGAGCCTGACGTCTGGACGTTGTGGGGAAATGACCGGGTCTGAGGTCCCATTAGCCTCTGCTTTGCTGCGCACGCCCTGCCATTTAATCTCTCAGTCCAGGCTTCCAGTGCCAAGGTTTGTAAATCTGCCCTGCTGTCTTTATGAAGTCTGTGCTGACGTGAACTTGACAGTATTAATACACTGGAGTTTCTTCTCCCCCTCCCACCCCATGAAGCACTTGGTGATCCAAGCTCTTTTGCCCAGAGCAGCAGGCTGCCAAGGGAGGTTCCATGTTTCATTTTCCCCTTCACTTTGGGAGTTGTGAGGTCTGGATTCTGGTACGCTTTCCCCAAACTCGATTTGCTGACACCATAGCTCAAGATAAAAGACACCCCTGGTGTTCAGCCGGTTCCCCCAAACCTACCCTCCGTTTCTCACCTCCTTTCCTATCAGACCTGGTATCCACATGGCTCTTCCTATTCTGCTTAGCTGAGGCTTGAACTCCTGCCGCTCAAGTGTTGGTGAGCCTTTTGGTCCTTTCACTGGAGAAGGAAGACTGATGTCCCAACTCCCGAGATTCATAGAACTGAGGGATTCAGGGTGGGGCATGGACATTTCTTAGAAAGTCAGCTTCCCCACTGGCATTGATCAGCACAGGCTTGTCAGGCATGAAGGCTGTGCTTTTACAAATGGCTGATGGCTTCCAACCCATGTACTGCTGGTGGGTCTGAGGTTCAGAGAGACCTGATGGGCTTGGGACAGCTGGACTGGCATTCCTGACCCAGCCCCTCAGTGTTATTGCTGAACATTTATAGGCATGTACTGATTTTGTTTTGTATCTAATGTCAGATCATATGATGCTTCATACTCATTTTTTTCAGTAAATAATTGAGATTGGTCTCACCAAACTGTGTGCTGATGCACCCCGGGGTGCCATAGCTAACTCCTTTGGAGGTATTTGGAAATTTAAGGGAGGACCAGCAACATTCAACATCCGTCAGCTTCCTGTGAACGCCTCACTCCTGGTTAACCACCGTTTCAACATTGGACCAGGCTCCGTTCCTTTGGATGACACCTTTTCTTTTCAAAACTTGGTGACTCTCCTGGGCAAAAAACAAAAACTATAGGAAAATCTATATGGAAAAAAGTAAGGATAGCAGCTCCAATCTGCATTCAGGTTTTGAGAAGTTGTGTGTTATCCAAGGGAAAGATGACCTGGGGCTGTGGGGACTGGTGAGGATTAGGGACTTTACCTTTGGAGCACTGGAGAGGGCTTGGAGGCATCGATGTGTGCCTTGAGCTCGGCTGCTGTGTCAGGGTTAGTCTGGGCAACATGCTGGGAGCCTCTTGCAGTGCTCCCAGCCAGCCGTGGTGGCTGAGAGTGAAGGTGGCGAAGGGGAGCAGTTAGATGGGCAGATGGCAGGAAGGATGGTCCTGTCATGGCAGTGACCAGCCCGATTCAAGGGCTAGGAGAGGGGAACAGGGTGCCTAGCAGGTATCTGGCCCCAGCAACAGGATGCCTTGGAGAATCCAGAGGAGGAGCACAGGACTTAGACAAGAGACATGGCCAGTGAGGACCTCACCCTACTGTTCCTTTCTAACTGACTTCTGGTCATCTGACATTTTATGTGATCAGTTTTCTTGGTTACTGTCACCTTCCCCACCACTCATCAGCTCCGTGAGGGCAGGGGCTTTGTCTTATTCTGTGCTGTTTCCTCACCACTCAGAAGCCTCTGATATGCAATTCAGAGGGTCCTACTTTCTCAGTCCATGGCACTCAGCAGCCCAAAGCAAATAAGTCCCTGTATTAAAGCATTCAGGCCCAAACAACTGAAGTATTTCTGTCCTAACAGCTTAGTCACCGCTTGAAAAATACACATGTACCTTCAAAGAAAAAATATATTATTTCATTCTTAATCCAGTGTCTAGTGGAATGCGTAAAATGCAGATTTTCACCCAGTAGGTCCAGATGGGGCTTGAAACTGCATTTCTAACCAACCCCAAGGTAGTGCCCCAGCTTGTGAGTGGGTGACTCATGACCCCTCAGTCTGCCAGCTAAATACCACTTCCCTCCCCATGCCTTCTGCTCTCTGTAGAGAGCTTTGCAGCCCTCAGGCATGAGTTGGAAGGTCGGTTGTCTGTGTAGTATGGTTTGAGGTACTCTGCGCAGCTGTCTCCATGTCCTTGAAAAGAGATCTTGCCAGGCACTGTCCATGGCTCATATGTCAAGTCCTGGCCAGGATCACTACAGTTTGTAGTGCCCACCCCATGGAGTCTCCGTGCCTTGGAGTGTGCTGGGTGTGCTTGCTAGGGCGAGATTGTTCCATCCCTGGCTGTTTTTCACCTACTTACCTGCTTGCCTGAGGCCCTGCACCTGTTTTAGGTCCAGAACGTCAGGAAGTCTGGTGGACTGCCAGGAACCTGTTTCCCTTGTCAGAGCAGGGTCCTGTTAAAGGTGGTCACTTCCTGTCTCCTAGCTGTATGACTGCAGCTTTCCTTGCCTGCTCCTGGACGTCCAGGTCTGGGAGTATGCATTTTCCAGTCATGTGCACAGGTCCACCCATATGCTCCCACACCTTTGTGAATACGCACCCAGTTAGTGCTTGGCAGAGCTCTGCCGGGCACAGGGAGGGTCAGGAGCTAATAATCTCTAACACTTGCCCTTTCCAGTCTTTGGGGAATTCAGTCTGTGATGACACAAAATTGGGCCTCTGGCTGGAATGGGGCTGTTCATGTTTGCTGAGTGCTTCATTCATCAATCGATTCATTTATTTATTCATTCAATCCCGTGTGCAGCAAGTGTTTTTAAGTGTTTATTTGCGAACCATGGCTGGTGTTCTGAGCTAGAGGGCTACAGGAGCTGGAGATGACTTCCCAGAGGAAGGGGCACCATGGGGTGTGTGGATGTGTACGTGAGCATGTGCGTGCACACTTACACAGGTTCAAGTGTGCATGCGTGTTATATACCTTGCACAGGTTTGTGTGTGAATGTGGATATATATATGGAGCATACCCAGGTGTGGCTTGCAGGCATCTGTATATGAGTGCATATGTGTGCATGCAGGTGTGTGCATGCAGGTAGGATCTTAAAAGCAAAGCTTTGTTGCTAGTGACATCAACTTTGGAAACTTCCCTGGCATGCATTCATCCCCGGCTAAAGAAGAGGAGCTGCTATTCGGTACAGCAGATTTTGTAGCTTGGCTTCATGTGCGTGTGAGCACTTGGGTGTGTTTTAATTAACTAGAACATTTGCCTGGAAATGAGCAGCGGTGGCAGCAGGCGCAAAGGCAGCTGGAGGGGGCGGGGCCGTGGCAGCCTGTGTTTCAGTGTGCCAGCCCTGGCTGATGGCACTGTGGAAAGGTGGGGGGCAGGCAGCCCTGGTGCTCGTCATCGCTCCAACAGGAAGGGGATTCTGGGAGTGGTTGACCTCTCTAGAATCCTCAAGATACCTCCCCACCTAGTCAAAAATGGTCAGGTTACTGGTGTCTGCACATGAGTGGGGATGTGCAGTGCCGATACCATCCAGCATAGGCTTTGGACCCAGGAGCCTTATAGATGCGACTATCTTTTCTCTGTCCTCTGCTACGCATCTGGCACATAATGGGTCTGCATGAATGAGCCAATGGATAGAGAAAACTGAGGCTCAGAGAGCTTAAGTGATGCCTCCAGGATCACACAGCATGTTAGTAGACCAGCTGGCTCAGGGAGACCATTGCATCTTCTTAGGGTGGCAGAGCACACACCCAGGCATGTGCACCTTACCCCCCTGCCAAAAATGGCTCTTCACTTGTGTGCTGACCGACCTGTCCACGTGGGGGTGGGAAGGGTGAGCTTTCCAGGATTGCTTGGTGTGGAAGAGTTTTCCCCCATCAAGGATGAGATGAGAGGAAGAGGGAGTCGCCAGGGAAAGGGCTGGTGTTCATTCCCACCTAGGACAGATTGGTCCTGGGGGCTCACAGGTTGTTGAGTTATTGAAACCTCACTCACAGTCTCAGGACCCTCCCCCCTCCCGCCGCAGACTTCTAGTCTGTTCCAAGGCCTTGGAGCACCCAATGCTACAGACCCCACCTCAGTGACCCCGAGGGAAGGGCTTCCTCATTGGGTTTTGGCCTTTGCTTTCTCCTGGTCCCAGTGTACCCCCAGGCCCCCCGCCTGACGATTTCCCCTGCAATCCAGTTCCGTTTCCCTCTCCCTCACTTCTAGTGGTCCAGAGGCTGGACTCTGCCCCTGACGGGTTTTGTGACGCCAGCAGAGCCTCACTGTCCTCACTTGTGAGGTGGATGACACACCATGGGCACATCAGTCACCTGTTTTGCTTTGTACTCTGCAGCACATTCTGCAGATGCCATCGGCACCTGGCAGCCCCAGCTTAGGAGAAGCCCAGGAAGCCTGAGCTGGTGGAAGGACGGCCGAGTCCTGCCTCGTCTTCGCTCATTCCTGGGTGCTCGTATAGGGAGATCACACAGGGAAGCACAATCACATTGAACGTCCGTCTCACTGCCTTTGTGCTCAATACATAGGTCAGTTTGTGGAGGTTGAAGTGCCCACGATGGAACGCCCATTGTGCCCGCATCTCCTTATTTTCTGTATGTCACCTGGAAAAATTTCTGTATTTAGGATTCCAGTGACTTTTTCTTACTCTGGCCCTTGCCATTTCCTCTACCAACTCCATGGCCTTTTATGTTTTTTCCATCATTGAGACCCAGCCCAAGGCCTGCCTTTCCCTGGTGCCACTGATCACCCAGCCCAGACTGAGCTCCCGGGCTGGAGAGCTGCGTCCACCTCTGTGTTCCCGCCATGGTCTTCCTCAGCCTTTACGCTTCTCTCAGCCACGCTGGAGTGTGCCCTGCTGAAGCCAGAGCCCTAGGCTCCTTCCTGAGGCACACATGGAGCCCAACACAGGTCAGTCCTCGTGATTATGCACCGAGTGGATGACCAGGCTGGGAAAGAAGAGCTTGTGTGTGCGTGCTTGCACATGGGTGTGTGTTTGCATGTGTGCATATGCACATGTGTGTGTTTTGGTCCCTCAGCCCAATGCTTCCATCAAATTGGCTTTATGAAGAAAGGCACCTGCTTTAATTTGTAATTAGAAATCAGGGCAGTAAAGGAACTGGCCAGATGTGGCTGGATGAAGGTTATGCTCATTGCTGGAGTTTTCCTTAACCGCACCCAAGGCCAGGTGGCCTGGTAGGGTGGACACTGGCTCTCCTCGTGCTGCTGGGGGTGTTTTAGGGCCTATGAAATTATCATGTAATTATTTGGTAATGGAGCATTGGGATTTTGCCTGCGCAGGGCTCTGTCCCAGCAGTTGGAAAATAAATGCCGCTGAAGAGAAGCTGGTGATGGGCTGGGGCACTGAAGGGCTGTGGGGTGCCAGCATCCTTTGGAAGACATGGGGTCTCTGCCTCTCCCATGTGGGAGTTGTGCAGGAAATCCCACCTCTGGCAGATGGGATTTAACTGCAGCCTGTTTCCTCCAGGCTGGGGATGCGGTTAGCATATTTGTTGTAGGTAACCTGATCTGCACAGACTGTGTCAGGTGGGGAGTAATTACCTGGGCATGGGGCGGGGCAGCAACCCTCACCTGCTGGGGGAACCACCGTTTGGCTCCAGCAGGGGCCATTGCAGGTGTGGGGATGGCACCAGGGTTCCTGGAGCCTCCTGGCGGCGCCTCCTGGCGGAGACTGGCTCAAATACCATCCCAGGGCAAGCCTTGGAACACTCTGGGGACATTCCCTGGTACTTGAGTTTTTTACTAGAAGGCTGTTAAACTGCGGCTCAGTACTTTGGTCAACTACTTCGGCTGTGGTTTCCATTTGGCTTCCCATTGTGATCCTGGGGACATCACATCTTAATTTCTGTGCCTCACTTCCCTCCTCTGGGAGGCAGGAATAGCAAAAGGTCCCTATCCTGAAGGGGTACCAGGAAGATGAAAGAGACAATATAGATTCATAATCCCTTATTCACAATTTTGAATTCCAGGAATCCCTGATACGTGTGTGTGTGTGTGTGTGTGTAACTCATTTAGCAACAAAATTGGACCTGAGCTGCTATGAAACTTTTTTTTGGGGGTACTAGAGGTTGAATCCAGAGGTGCTTAACCACTGAGTCACATCCCCAGAGCTTTTTATTTTTTATTTTGAGACACAGTCTTACTAAGTTTCTGAGTAGCAAGGCTGGCTTTGAAGTTGCGATCCTCCTGCTTTAGCCGCCCAAGCTACTGGGATTACAGGTGTGTTGCGTGGCACCCTGAAAAAAAATTGAAAAATTTTTTGGTTCACTTTGCTGAATACCTTTGTTTAGCTGCAGAAATATCAATGTGCTTGAGCCCCCAAATACTCAAAAAATGCAGAGTCTGAAAACATCTTGAATTCTGAAACTCATCTTACTACATACAAGGGTTTGGGGTGGGGGCTGTGACCTGGCGTGTGTAAAGTATTCGGGTGGTCCCACACAGAACAAATGCTCTGTTGATGGGAGGTGGAGCAGTCACATAGCCCCACCCACAGAGCCCCATTTCCTGATTTCTGCAGCTTCTTCTGTTCCTCTCCCCCTTGGCCGTGCAGGGTAGGGCCCTTCACCTGCTTGTCAGTGGTCCTGGCTTGGGCTGCACACACGTGTGAGCTTGTGCCCATGCCATTCCTCTTTGATAGGAGATGGCATGCCCTGTAGCAGGTTGATTTGTGCTTGAAATCTCAAGAAAATTCAAGGTCTAGGGTGAACCTGGCGGGGGGCATGACTTCAGAGGTGGCTGCTGCCAGGCTCCTGGCTTCGTGCAAGAGCAGGACCTAAAGGGACCCCGTTCACACACTCATGTCTGCCTTCCAGGGGGCAGTCCTCCTTGTGTTGGAGGACACTGTTCTCCATGCCTCCCAGGGATGCAACACAGCTAATGAGGGCTGCTGGGCCCTCCTAGTCGTGGGAATCATGTTGGCTCTGAACTGCCTTGTGAAGGGGCTGTGGGGTGCAGAACCACAGGTGCCTGTGAAGGAAGGCAATTAGGAACATTGGAGGTGGACCACCCTTTATACATTTATTTTGACTCCCCAATAAAGCGTCTCCTTTGAGAGGCTTGCACCTCCGCGTTTTGTGCCTGGCTTCCGCAGAACTCAGTGGTTTTCATCTGAGTCGTGCCCTGTGTATGTGCTCTGGGCACAACTGCATCCACACCATGCCAGCTTTTAAAAGAGCCTCCTCAACACACAAAGCATGCTTTAAGCATCTTGTCTGAAGCTGGTGTTGTCAGCCAGCTGTACTTTAGGTACATGGAGATGTCTGGGTTGTGGAACCAGCCATTAAGAAAAGCAGATTAATTGCAGTCGATGTTGGCACAAAACGAGGGGGCATGCTCTTTGCTTTGGATTTCACAGCCTTGGGGAACAGGGAGCTGAAGCACATGGGGAAACTGAGTCTCCGGTAGGGAAGCATTCTCGCTGGAGATGGCGCAGCGGGCAGAGGTGAGGCAGGACTATGGCTTTTCGTTCCATCTGCTCTTGGCACCAGGGCAGCTGCTTGCATCTGAGCTCACCTGCTGGCAGAGTTAGGCAGGTGGAGACAGCCCTCCCTGCTCCCAGTCCTTCCAGGGTAATGGCCCTGAGGGGTCTGATGCCTTGGGGACCGATTGCTGGGCTGGGACAGATACAGTCTGCTCTCTTTTGAGGGAGCTACATTTTTCTGGCTGTGATCTGAGGGAATCTGCATCCATCTCTTGCAGGTTTTCTGAGGGCTGCTGGCTGGAAAAACACTGACGTCTTCCAATCGACAGCACCTACTGTGTGCTGGGTGCTGTGCTCAGTGCCCACACCTCTTTCCCTTTTAAATGTCACCAAGCAGAAGTGTCTGGCTGCCACAGCAACTTCCCACACTGTGGGGTCCAGAGCAGGGGTCCAGCCCCAGTGCCTTGTCTGGCTGCCTTATTCCCTTCTGTCATGGAGGGCAATGGCAGGTTGCACTTGCCCTTAGTGTCTCCTTCCCTCTCTGTCCCTGTTGTCCCCAGTAGTCCCACATCTGGCCGTGGTGCTTGACAGCTTGCAAAACATCTTCACGTCCATTTTTCCTCCTGACTCTTTTTTTTTAAGTGAGAGAGAGAAAAAGAGAAAGAGAGAAACAGTTTTTATTTAGTTTTTCACATGGCTTTTGATGCTCCAAGACTTCGTTGCGTACGTGGTGCTGGGGTTTGAACTCGCGTACTGGCGCATGCCAGGCAAGTGCTGTAACCTCTGAGCCACTGTTCCAGCCCCCTCCTTTGACTCTTGTTGCCGCTGTGTGAAGTAAGCAGAGCCAAACACAAGGAAACAGGCTCCTAGAAGGGGCGAGACTTGGGTAGGGCCACACAGCCTCAGAGGAGCAAGACCCAGTTGGGCTGTGTGGGTGACAGGGTGGGCTGGATGCCGTCAGTTATATTTTTCTTTTGATTCTCTTTTGACCTCAACCAATCGACAGCACCTACCGTGTGCTAGGTGCTGTCCTCAGTGGCTACACCGCTTTCTCTTTTGAATGTCACGAAGCAGAAGTGAGAGCGTGAATTTTGGGCTTTCCAGCTCCTTCATGCTGGCCCGGGGTCTGGTGAGGATGGGGTCTGTATTCCTACCGTTCTCTTGACTACTCTGCCCCTTGCCTGCTGGGCTTGGCTCAGGGATGGCCACATGCAGTCTAGCGGGCACAGGCCTCTGAATCTGAAAGAAGGGTGCTGCATTTTCCTCCCACTGGGTATGACGGCCTGGGCCTCTAGGGAAGCCCATCTAGACGATGAGGCAGATTGAAGATCATTCTTTATTCCTCTGCCCCATTTTTTATAATTATTAAGAGCTATCAGGGGAGAAGAGGGGCCAGGCACTGAACTGAAGACTTCTCTTCAGTCCTCAAGTTAGGGAGGGAGGCATCTATAGTTACTATCTTTATTATACAGTTACGGTTTGTGGCGCAGAGAGGGAAGGTCACTTTCCGGAGGTCACATAGCATGTATGTGGCAGAACTGAGATTCAAACATGACCATGTGCTTCACCTCCACTACCTCCACTTCTTTCCTCATGGGTGGCCTGGTGCTTGTTGAGGGTGGGGGCAAGGAGGCTATAACATATGGGGTCTTCAGGCACTGTTGTATTAACAAAGGACCTTTTCTCCCAGGTCTTGGTTCCCATACATTGGCTCTTCAGGTGGCTCTGGCTCCCCTGCCATCTGTCTGTACTTTGGTTGGCCTCTAGGTGTGAGATGGGTCAGTATGGGCCTTGCCAATCTGGTGGAGAGGGGCTCTAAATAGAGTGGCTTACAGCTGCTGCCATTCCAGTGGGATCTGCTGGGTGGAACCCGTGTCCAGGTACCTTTTCTGTTTACTCCCTAGTGTCCAGACATTGCTGCCCATGTCAGTCCCCAGGAGGGGCTGCCTGGATGAGGGTGGGGTCGGGGTCTCACTTTCTGTTGGGAGTGAGTGCCCAAACTCTGCAAGCTCGAACTTCCCACCCCCACCATTTCTGACCTCAGAAATGGCAAAGGATTTTGCCCACCCTTTCCTTAGTGTGGGAGTCTGGCTGATTCAGGACTCTGCAGGCGCCTGTGTGGAAGTGGCTGCCTTCGGAAGGAAGACTATTGGGCAGAGCCTGAGCACGCAGATTTGAGCCCTGTTGGTGGGTGTGCATAATGCCTCTGCTGCTGACCCCAGCCGATACCTGCTCAGGCCCCTCACCTAGTTTCCTTTTCTTCAGTGTGTAGGAACAACCCCAGTGTGTTGCTGTAAAGATCAGATAGGGAAGGTGTTCAGAAAATGTCATCTGACACCGAGTCAGAATCCCGATGGAAACTTCTTATCATCCTGGTTGGTTACTCTTGACACCATGTTTAATTTCTTGTATTGGTAGCAGTCCCCCTATTTGCAGTTTGGATTTCTGAGGTTTCAGTTACCTGAGAGTCTGCAAATTTTAAATGGAAAAGCCCAGTGGTAAGCAAGGTTTTGTTTTGTTTTGTCTTTTAAAGAGAGGCACAATGGGAGAGAGAGAGAGGAAAAAAGCAGAATCAGCTTTATTTAGTTTTTCATGTGGCTTTCTTTGCTCCGACACTGTTGTGTACGTGGTGCTGGGGTTTGAACCTGCGTACTCAAGCATGCCAGGCAAGTGCTGTAACTGCTGAGCCACTGCTCCAGCCCCAGTAAGCAGTTCGTAAGTGTCATGCATACCATGCTACTTTTAAGCAGTGTGATAAAATCTCCTGCCATCTGCTCCATCTCTCCTGGGATGTGACTCATCCCTTTGTCCAGGGTATCCACGCTGTATATGCTACCCACCTGTTATTCTCTTTGTAGCCATCTTGGTTATCAGATTGGTGTCATGGTATTAGTAAAGTTCTTGTGTTCAAGGAACCCTTGTTTTTGTTAATAATAAAAGAGGAGTGAAGCTGGGCATTCAGATATGCCAAAGAGAAGCTATAAAGTGCTTCTTTTGAATGAAAAGATCAAAGTACAAGATATTTTGAGAGAGAGGAGAGCGAGCACATTCACATATATTTTCCTCATAGTGTGTTGTTGTAACTGTTCTAGTATCAGTTTCATTAATCTCTTACTGTCTATGGTACTATGATAACTTAACCTTTATCATAGTCATGAACAGGAAAGCAGTCTACTTAGGGTTTGGGTTTAATACCATTGGAGGTTCCAGGCATCCACGGGAGAACCTTGGAATGGACCCCTGTGGATAACGGGGGTGGAGCTATTGCACTTTTTAAATTCTCACTTCCTCACTCTGGGGATCAGGCTTGGGTAAGAAGTTGACATTATAAATGACCAGCTCCTGTCTGGTGGAGTCCTGAGCCTGTTGTCTGAAGGTCTTCTCTGGGGTCTCCATGCCCCCACTTTTGAGTAGAAAGAATGTCTTTTCCAGGCTGTGCTGTGCTGGGCAGTTCGTGGCAGTGTGCAGTTTGGTTGGCCTTTGGGGCAGGGGCTGCTTAGTACTTCCCATTCCATGGGTGAGGAAGTGGAGGCTCAGAGCCAGCCAGTGGTGGGGCTGGGGTTGCAGCCTGACCTGGCCCACTCCAGCCACGGCCGAGCACTGTGGGCAGCTCTGGGACACAGCAGAGCACGCAGAGTGTCTGACCTGGAGGCTGGGGAGTGGGGCTTGGTGTTGGTGAGGGGCCCTGGGGACAGCCACTGGCTTATGCTTACCCATCCTGCATCTTCCCCCCATGGCCTCCAGCCCCTCCCTGGCCTTTTATCCCCCCTCCTCAGTTGCCCTAATGACTTAGCCCAGGTGGCAAGTTGCGTAGAGAAACTACTCCAGGGAAATAAAAGTCCTTGCTACCAGCCTGGGCCTCAGGTGTGCACATGGTGGCCCTCCCTGGGGGTCTGGTGAGCTGAGCCTCCCTGACTCCAGCTGCACCGTGAGCCTGTGTGCGGCCTGTAGAACTGTGTGTGTGTAGTCGTGCATGCATATCGCTGTGCGTACACAATGTGTGTATGACTGTGTAACATGTGACCGTGTGTAAGAACTGAGTGTGTCTGTAACTGTGTGTGTGCATGGACCCACTGTCCATGTAGGTGGCCGCATGTGTGTCTGCGGGTGATAGAGGCTAGTGTTCAAGACGTGGGGCTTGGCCCAGGGGCTCCAGGAACGTATGTTGGGAGCTCGGGTTACCTCCTCTTGCTGGCTAAAACACTTTGTAGAACAGAGTTACACACATGTTTAGATAATTAGAACAAAAGCCAAAAGAACAATTCTGTTCAAAGGGACGAAGCTGGCAGGCGGGGGCCGCCCAGGGTCGGGGGGCTGCATTCTGTCTCTCCAGCTCTCTGTGGCCTTCTCTGCGTTTTGATGGCACTATTTAGAAAATCCCTTTGTTGTAGGATAAACTGACATTGGCCTGCTCGTTTCTGCTGTGAAGTTTGCTGTGTTCCAGGGCCCACTCGGGACAGCCAGGCCATTAGGAGCTGATTAAATGAGCTAATTTTAATTTGTTCAGTGGTTACAGATGCAGAGACCTTTCCATGCCCTTTTCTCGAGGCTCTATTTATTTATTAATTTTTTTCTTCTGAAAAGAAAAAGACCTTCAGGTCTCCCTTCTCTCTTCCCATCCCCCCTTAAAAATAAACAGACGAAAACATTTTAAATGTGAACTTAGGCTGGGAAAGAGAGGGCTTGACTCTGGTTCCTGAGATCAGACTCCAGAGGTGCCAAGGGAGCCCCCTGCGTCTGTGAGTTGGGGGTGGGCAGGCAGCGTTGGGCCACCCACTGTGGCTGAGTTTGAGGAGCCAGATTTAATGCAAAGGGTCAGATTTGTCTCTCCCAGGCCTTTGCATTTGCCAGTCCTGCTGCCTAGAACTCTGTTCCTCTCCCTTGCTTCCTTGTTTTGGTTCATTCTTAGTCATTCTGCTGGTCTCAATGGAGAGTTTGCTTTTTCCAGGATGTCCCCCCAGCACTCCACTGCACACCTGCGCTCCCACAGTCCCACCAACGTCTCTGGTCACAACAAATAGCACAATGTATCCACATTCTCAAACTCTCTCAGAGTTTGAGAGTGTGTAGGCCAAAAACTGCTTGTGTGGTTTACCCTGCCTGGTGGGCATCATGCTGTTCCACTACTGGACCAGGGAATGAATGGACGAATGAGCGGTGGGTGACCTGTGCATTTCCTGAGCCCTACTACATTCCGGGCTTTTGATATCAGGGCCTGGGGTCCCACCAGTTGCAAATTCTTAGCTGGAGTCATGGGTCCCAGGCAACCTTCTCTCCTCTGGATGGAAATGGGTCCAATCATTGGTCCCTGATGAGGGTGGAGGAGGCAGCCCTGAGGGTTGAAGCTCCCGCGCCAGCATCATGGGGGTGGGGAGCGCAGGTGTGCCCAGCGGGCCTGACCCCAGTCCCCAGGCCCAGCTCTGCCAGGAACCTGACTGATGGCTGCACAGAGGGAAGCGAAGGAAAAGAAAATTGTGCTGTTAGTTGGCCTTTTACAGCACTTATGGACAAGCGGGCCTTGGGAGTATAATGTGCCAGCCACGAAGGGTCCTCGGAGCACAAAAGGAGGGGCGGCGTGACTGCAGCCAGTTGCCCCCCCAATCTTGCTTCAGCTCCCCCCCCCCCGGCCCCACTGCTCTTTCATTTTAAACATCACCTTCTGCTCTGGCTGGGGCACCTTTCAGTGAGCAGCGGGGTTTTCCCTGGAGCTGCACAGGGCTGTGGCAGGCCAGCTTCTGAGGCCTGGTTTCCATTTGCAGAGAACTGCTTCCCGCAGACAGCACCCCACCCGCCCCACCCAGGGGCCTCAGAGGGGCTGTCCCCCACCCTGTGCTGGCAGACAGGGGTGGTGACCAAGGGCCCCTTTGCTGTCTCTCTGTGATCCTCCCTTTGGCCTCAACCTCAGGGCCAGGAGTTGGCAGGGTGCCTGCCCCAGACCCTCCATCTCTGCAGACTCCTAGAGCAGGCAGGGACAGGCAGAACCTCCCAGGCGCCCCTGGAGCCTGGGGCCCTCAACTGGGTCAACATCTGGCGTGGCCTGAGCCTTGGACTCCTCTGTCTTCTCCCTCCCCATCTGCTCCCTCCTCCTTCCCCAAGGCTCTTCCTCTCTGCTAGCTGGATTCCCCGCCAAGGGCCGCAGCGGGGGCAGCACACCCTCAGCCCATCCTTCCAGGCCTGTGAGGCCGGGAGGGTGGAGATGCATCCCGTGGCTGAGGTCACCCGTGGGCCAGTGGGGAGCGCCTCTCCAGCCCTCGTCTGCCCTGCTGCCTGTGCCGGGAACACGGACCCTGGTTCCAGCCCTCTTGGCACCAGCCAGCTTGCCCCAGGACGCCCTGGTGAGCCAGGGGAGAGGTAAGCAGACTGCAGAGTGGCCCTGCTCCAGAGGGAAGAATGAATAAAATAGGCTGGGGTCAGCACAGGGAGGCCAGGAGGCCCACTGGAGGCTCCCGGTGCATTGGAAGCAGAGTGTTTGCTCAGAGTGCATCAAATCCAGAAGGAAGGAAACTTTGCAAAGTGCAGGAACAGGTTGCTAAGGAGGCTGGGGTGCCAGGCCTGTCAGGTCCTGCGGTATGGAGTCAGGGCAGTGCCCCAGGAGCTCCCTGATCGCCATTCTCTGCTTCTCCCCTCCTTGCACACCCCAATGGCCTCCTATCCTGTTTCCCGTGAGGGGCCCTAGCTTGCTTCCCTGGTGGTCTGTGTGCCCTTCAAGCTGGGTGCCCCTAAGTGCTTGCTTTCCCCAAGGTCCCTTGGCTCCAGAGCCCTTCTGCAACCTCACTGCCCTTCCCACTTCCTGTACCATGATTCCTGGTCAGCAGGGAGGCCGCCTGAGTGCTGGCTTCTGGGTCTGACCTTGTTACTCAGAAACCCATCACATCCCAGGCAGCAGTCCCCTGATCAGGGATAGTGCCAAGGGGACAGTGAGACGGCCTCTGTACGATTGACCACTGGACTGTGACTCTTGGTGGACTCTTGGCCTCGCGGGAGGTGTGGGGTGGGGGGAGCAGTGAGCTAGTGTTTCTCCACTTGTCCTCCTTGGGAAGGGACTGGTGAGTTTCTTTCTGTTTGTGTCGTAACCAGGCTACCGAGATGGCAAACTTGGGTTCTGCAATTACACAGCATTTCAGAAGCAAATTGATAGGATAACGTGTTATTATTGGCTACTGGGTTAATAGCTATTTTGGCAGGAGTACCAATCCTGCGTGGTGTTGCTGGCACGGGTATGAGATTGGCGCTATGGGGTAAAAAGGAACGGTGGGTGCGTCTTGCACTGAGCAGCAGGCTCAGAGGACCCCAGGGTCCTCTCTCTCCTGCCGGCGCCTGCTTGAGGGATGATCAGCTTTGATGAGCAGTTCCCGAAACTAAGACCAGAGAGGTTGAGAAGATAAGCATCAGGTCACACAGTGAGTCAATGCTGGGGTTGGATTTTGGGTCCCTGTGTGGTTTTGGGGTCACAGCTTGGCCTGTGGTCTCTGAAGGCGGGACATAAGCTTTCACTCTGAGTAACATGTTCGCACTTCAAAACGTAGCCGGTTAGCACACTCCTGGTTTAGGCCGTTTGCACCTGCTGGTCCCCTGCCTGGAGCGTTCTTTCCCACATACTCTGCCTTAGTTTGCATCCTTGCAGGCATCAGGTGTCTGCTCAAGCGGCAGCCTGTCGCGTGTCCAGGGCAGCGCCCTTCTCCACCCTTTGTCTGCTCTTCATGTTTCTAGCATCACCTGAGTTGCTGTGCACTGATCTGTTGCTTTATCCAGAAAGGAATATCTAGCCTCCTCTTGTTGCCTTGGAAGCTCTCTGAGGGCAAGGGCTTTCTCTTGTTCCTACCCTGTCCCCAGAGCCTTGAGCAGGGCTGGCAGAGTCGGCGTTCATTAACATTTCTTGAAGAACTGAACGTGAATTGCAGTATCATTTTAACAAATGGCTGCCAGGTAGCAGGAGACTCACTGTCTTTCTTCTTCTTTCCTGTTATTTTTGTCCCTAGGAGGTAGTCAGCATTCACTCCCTAAGGCTCATGATGAGATCATTTTTTTTCTTCTTTTTTTCTTGGTATTGGGGATTGAACTCAGGGGCACTTTACCACTGAACTACATTCCCTGTTGTTGTTGTTCTTCTTCTTCTTTTTCTTCTTCTTCTTATTATTATTAATTTTGAGACAGGGTTTTGCTAAGTGGCTGAGGCTGGCCTCAAACTTGCAATCCTCCTGCCTCAGCCTCCTGACTCATTTGGATTACAGGTGTTCACCATGTGCCCAGGGAGATTATTTCTTCTTGCATGCTAAGAGAGTTCAGAAGGGAATGAGTTACCTGTCACTGGAAAAGACCAAACCTCATTGCAGAGGGAATTTAAGTACTGGTGCAGGGGGGACGGGATCCCTCCATGGCCTTTCTAAGTTTAGATTTCACGTTGGGGCCCGGGATTAAGATAGTGGAGTGGCTTTCTCCTTTGGAGGACTTTAGCAGGAGGGGTGTAAGGAGGTGGTGATTTGAGACTCCCCAGGAGTCTCCACATTTGCCACCATTGATCTGGAAATGGCACAAAGGATATATTTGTTGGACATTCCTGTGTGCCAGGTGCTGGGCCAGAGTACTTAACCTGGATTATCTGATTTGATTTAATCCTTACCAAACCCTGATGAGACGAAAGGCATTCTCTGCTCATTGTCCTTCTTGGTGAGGCTCTGAGAGGTTCAGTAACGTATCCTAGTTGACATGGCTGGCTAGTGGTGGAGCTGAGATCCAAACCCAGGTTCTCCGTCTGCAGAGCCTTTCTGGATGCGATCCTGATGTCCCTGGAATGCAGCTCCCATGGGACCAGGCTTTGCTGGGTGTGTTGCTGCCCCGGCACTGGGAGCAGAGCCTGGCACAGAGTAGGTGCTCCATGAATAAGTGACAGTGACTAGGTGGCCGAGGGACGAGGGTGCAAGGCCTTCCTAAGCGGAGTGAGAAGCACTTGCTTTTATTGTTGGCCCACTGGGCAGGAGACACCCGGGCCAGACAGTGGGTGACACCCACTTGCACTCGATTGGCTTTTCCCTCAAAATATTAACCAGGGGGCTGCTGGCCTGTGTGTTCCTTGTTTGTAAGTCTGGAGGTTTCTGGTGTGATTGGGAGGTCCCAATTTGGTGTGTGGGGAAGGCACATAGATACCCTGACCCTCCGGTGTTTTTGTGTGCATGGAGGCACCACTTGAGGGGTTTACCACCCCCACCCCCAATCATATCATGGAGTCTGTCTCTTTAAGACTAGGGAATGTTAGCTTATTATCTTATTAAATCTATCCGTTTGTTCTGCTGTGGTCTGAATAAATAAGAGTCCCTCTCCCTACCTAGAGTCTCCTTTGTTTTAATGCCATTTCTCTGGAGATTCAGGCTGAGACAGGGTCGCTGGGTTGTTCCTTCTGCTTCCAGCCAGACCCTCCACCCCCTGCATATACCCTTGCTCTTTCCCTGGCTCCAAGAGATTGTTTCAAATAAAAGAATGACAAATGCAGGCCACCCTGAAGACTGGACTGATTGCATTCTGCCATCGTGCATGGGGCTCCAGGGACCTTGGCCGTGCTGGATGCCCTCTTCTGGGGGGTGGCCCCTCTGGGCCCAGGCAGTCAGAAGAGTGGTCAAGGTCGTTAACTCCTCCACCTCCACACCTTAGCTCCTAGGCCTCTCCTTACGTGGTGCTTCTTTGTGGTTCCTTTCATTTATTCGTTCACTCATGCTTGCACTTTTTCATTCTTTCACTCAGCTATTCATTCAGCATTGAGTGCCTTCTTTAGACCAAGCCTGGGCTTCAGTATGTTAGCCCTCCATCTCCCCTCCCATCCATCCGTCCTTCCCTTTATTCCTGCCATTGTTACTGGGTGTTTCCTGTACGCTGGGATCCTTTCATCCATTCCTCAAGCAGAGAGTTATTGCCAGGCACCTGTGGGGGCTCCAGAAATTCAGGATTTATCCAAGTTGTCTTCAGGCAGTCTAAGCTGAGAGTACCTGGGAGGAATCCTTAATAACTTTCTTTGGAGAAGATGAGAAAGTCCAAGCGAAGCGCTCTTTCGCAGTGGGGCAGCATGGAGGGGTGGGCGAGGGCACCTTCTGCACTCGTTGCTGGTGCCTGAGTGCAGGGTGTGTTCTGCATTCTGTTCATATGGGGGTCTTCCCTGTGCCAGGCACTGCAATGAGCTGGAACTGCTGAGGTTGGGGAGTGGCCTCTGGCAGACTGGGGCCCAGCACTCTCTCAGGGGAGCTGTTTGCCTGAGCTGGGCTGCCTCTCTTCCCTGACCCCGTGCGAAGAGATGTCAGGACCTGCACTGGTGGTCACGTGAAACCCTACCCATCACGGGCAGGGTCCTGGTGATGAGTCACTTTCCATCAGTAGTGGTCTCCCTCAGTTTACCCATCTGCCTTATATTACGCTACCCAGCCTGTTCTCGTGTGTGCGCACGTGCAAGAAGTTCCCATACATTCAGTGACACTGAGATGCTGCATCAGTTGTGCTGTGGCTGAGCCAGGAAGCATGCTTCTGGCTCCTCTGAATTCTCTCTTGGGACAGGTGCTCCACTCAGACCTCAAGGGCCTCCGTATCCCCATACATACAATGGGTAGTGATCCAGGTAGTCCCAGAGGCTCTTTAGCTCTCTGAGCCTCAGTTTCCTTATCTGTAAAATGTGCCTAGTACGTGTAGTTCCATTGCATCAAAGTAAGTAAAACATGAAGACTAATAATATTTGCGTTTAAATATCTAGTGTAGGGGCTGGAGCAGTGGCTTGGTGGTTACGGCGCTTGCCCAGCATGTGCGACTACATGGGTTCAAACCCCAGCACCCACATACACGACTAAGTGTATGTGACTAAGTGTCAGAGCAACAAAAGCCATGTGAAAACTCAATAAAAATTGATTCTCTCTCTCTCTCTCTCTCACTCACACTGTCCTTCTCTCTTTTAAAAAAAAAATATCTAGTGTAACCTTACAAGCTTGACACATAGTGCTCAGTGAACGTGGTTCCAGATGGTGGTGGTTTTCAGGTTCACTGCGTGTGGGCACAGGATGGGCAGAGACGAGGTCCTGGTTACATTGTACAGGAGTGGTGGCCATGCATGCTCTGAGGCAGGAAGACAGGGAACAGCAATGCTGGGAAGGTGTCAGGGCCACTGTCATAGCCTCGATGTCAGGACTTGAGCTGCCGCGCCCCACATTTGGAAGTCGGGTCAGGGGAATGCCCTGTCATGACCCAACATGCCGGTCAGACAACACGGGGCTCCTCTTTCTCACTGTGGTACCAGAGTGTAGTACCCAGGGTCCTTCCTCTGGCCCAGCAAGGTGCTTTCATCCCCTCTCCACTGTGGGCAGGGTGGGGCTCCCTTCCATCATGGAGGCCGACAGCTCAGCAACAAAGCCCATGGTGACAATTTTTCTGGAGGCTGAAACATGAAATCCAGGAAAAATGGAAATTCTCTCTGCTGAGTTGTAGATTTGACTGAGTGCAGTGTGGGTGAGTGGGGACCACAGAGGGCCTGCATGCTGGCACCAGCACATCCTCGAGAACCTCAGGGTTCCCCTCTCTCCCCTCTTCATGCCCTTCTCCCCCTGGGTCCCAGACCACCTCTGCTCTCCTGTGTGCCTCTGACCAGGCACGGTGCTGGGGTGTGTTGGCTACTAAGGTGTGCCACCAGCCCTGTGAAACAGCCTAGAAGGGAATGAACCAAGAGGTTGGCCAGAGAGGCTTCGCATGGGCTTCTGAAGTCACTTTTAGTGATGCAGGGCCCAGTTAGAGGCAGCTTGAGCATTTAAAAAATAATGATGCGTTTACTCCAGTGGGCGTTACAAAACCATCATAGCTGTGATTTGATCAGTCGTTATTTAGGACTTGGAGGGACCAAGATGAATGATAGTGCTGGGCTGCACATCCAGGTGTGGCAGAGCGTGGGCTGAGGACCCTGAAGAATGCGGCTCCTGATGCACTGCCCCCACCTTCCTGCCTAGCACCTTAGGCCAGTGCCTGAGGCAAGGGCATGGGTGCAGATTGCATGGTGGGGGGTGCTTCCAAGAAGCAGGAGTGAGGGGAAGGCAGCTTGGGGGTGCAGTGTTGTTGTAGACGTGTAGGGTGTGATTTTATTGAGCTTCATTTCATGCCTGTGTGGGATATCCCATGAATTGTCTCACTGGCTCCCAGGCTCCTTTTTGTTGAAGATTCCCTTGGGGATATAACTCCCTTGCCTTCAGGGCCGAGCTTGAGACAGGCAGAAACATGAAGGTGAGCTCTTGAGTTGGGGTATCAATCCCTGACGCTCTGACTATCCACTGATATTTGGGGGACCCATAGCTGTGACATGTATACTTGGGTCCCTCTATCCCTCAGTGACCTCCTCTGTAAAATGGGCCCACTCTTGTGACTGTCTCATGGAGTTGCCGAGGGCCCAAGGCACATCACTGTGCTGAGAGAGACTGTTTGGGGGTTCCTCATTTTTCCCAGATGCTGGGGGCAAGCTTCAAGCTAGGCCTTAGATGTGATATGATTTGGAGCCTGTCTAATTCGAGGTCAGACAGTGTGCATGCTCTGTCCGTGGAAGTCTGACCCCCCCAGCCTAGGAGCATGGTCTTCTGATAGGTGTCCGGGCCCAAAATGTGAACACAGTCCAGACTTCCTCTCAGGATTCCTGGCTAGACGTCCAGCCTGGGCTTTGTGAAGCTGGCTCCTTGGGAGAAGGCTCTGTTCCAAGGGAGAGTCTCTCAGCCTCCATCCGGGAGACCTAGTGTGTGCACACACACTTGCAGCCAGGCATGGTTAAGAGCACCTACATTCAAAGCCTAGCTTTGCCGTGTCAGACCTGTAAGACCCTAGACATCTGAGTGGTGGCTCAGTGGTTATGGCATGCACGAGGACATGGGTTCATACCACAGCACCTCGTACTCAACGAGGTTTTGAAAGCCACATGAAAAAAAAAGTAAATGGAGTTGCTTCTCTCTCTCTCTCTCTCACTGTGCCTCTCTCTTTAAAAAAACAAAACAAAACCCTGGACATACTAATGAATCTTTGCAAGGCCCAGCTTTCTCATCTGTAAAATGGGGCTGGTAATAATAACTTGTCAGATTACCATAAATATAAAATAAGACAACGTGCATGATATATAACAGATGTCTTTTATTATACATATGTGCACTTACATAATATGTATACTATATGGTATAAAATGTAATGTTAATCATTCTCTAATGCCATCTCTAAGCTTGGAGTTCTAGGTCACTGGCAGCCATGTGCTTTCCTCCAAAATTGGGTTTGCAAAAATTGTAATCTGAAGTTTTCTTTTTTGTACCAGGGATTTAACCCAGGAGTGCTTAACCACTGAGCCACATTTCCAGGGTTGTTGTTATTATTATTATCATTTTTATTTTGAGACAGGGTCTCACTAGGTTGCTGAGGCAGGCTCTGAACTTGAGAGCCTCCTGCCTCAGCCTCCCTAGTCACTGGGATTATATGCAGGCGTTACCACACCTGGCTGGATTCTTTTTTAGTGGTACTGAGAATTGAGCCCAGGACCTAGTGTGTGCTAGGCGAGTGCTGAATCACTCACTGGACCACACCCCTGCCCCTGTGATTGGAATTTGGCTATCTGTTCATTTGCTTGTTCACTCGTTTCTTTTTTTGGAGACAGGGTGTTACTAAGTTATTTAGGGCCTCGCTAAGTTTTTAGGTTGGGCTTGAACTTGTGATTCTCCTGCCTCAGCCTCCTGAGTCCCTGGGATTACAGGCATGTGCCACTGTGCCCAGCCTTTCTTGCTCATTCTTTGACCATCCCCTCTGTCCACATTTCCAACAAAGAAGGTACACAGACTAGCTGTGTTTTGTAGAAGAGGCAAGGAGAACCAGTGCTGTGCGTAGTTGCTGAGGCCCAGGCCATTGCTGGCCTGGCTGGATGCGAGACCTTGGGCTTGGGTGTGAGCTATGCTGCACTCTGCCTGGGGACAGCCAGACCTGGAGGGGATGGAGGGAGGCAGCTCTGGTGTTGATGAGTCTCATTCTTCCTGGGCCTCCCTTGGGAGCAGGGGAGCACGAATCTGCAGAGACCTCCTGAACTTTGCACACATGCCCTGCCAGTGACCTCCCACTGGCACTTGCTGTGAGCTATGAGAGCTGGGTAGAGGTCTCTGGGGCCTGGGGATAAGACCTGATGGTGGATGACTGCCATGGTGGGGCCGGGTGTGGCAGCAGTTTCCTACGACAGGTGTTCTTCCTCCACCCTGCGGCTCCCAGTCCTATAACTGGCACCTTCTTACATGTCTGTTCCCTGGAGAAGCTGGGGCCAGGCTCACTATGACACCCTGACATCATTGCCCCTCCTCCCCCAGGGCCCCAGGGACCAGGTTCCCTGGGGTACAGGCACAGAACTGTAGCAGAGGGTGGGGTTGAGTTGCATGGGGTGGGGAAGGATTGCACCATGGCTAGGGGTGCGGCCTTGACTGTCTGCTCTGCAGAGCCTTAGAAAACCCCTCATTGTGGGGTGGATGGGCTGGGAGAATGAGTGCCTGCACCTCATCGGAACAGGTTCTGCTTATTCTGATATCAGCAGGGTTTGCACTGTAGATGGGGTATAGGGTTAGAAATCAGATGGCAGTGGAGGGAGGAAACCAGGAGGTGCCTCGCAGTGAGTTAGAGACTTGCCCTGAATTGGTGAACGGACACCCCCCTGGGGTTACCTCATATATCCACTTAGCACTTGGGGATCCAAGTATATCAACTGTGCAAGGGACAGGCCATGCCGGTTTGTAGAAAAAGAATTTCACAGGGTGAGTTTAGCCCTGGAGTGACTTTGAGGTGAACTTCCATCTGCCGGCTTTTCCAGCTCCCACGCTCCCTCCCATGGTACACGCTTGTCCTCATCATTCTGGGGTATAAGGTGTGTATTTGGGATCACCACAGCTTCTTCCCCCAGGCAGGGAGCTTGGGGATTTGCTCCACAACTGGAGGGAAACCTGGCTGGGATGAACTTGATGAGGGATGGCACATCCCCCATCCTCAGTGCCCTGGAGGGGTCTTCAGGGGGTGACGCAAGCACTCTTTGGCCTCTGTGATGGGCTCATGTTGCTCCTCTTGGTTGATTGCTTTTTGGTTTTGGAGTGTCAGCTCTCCCAACCTTGCTTCCACCCATCCTTCTAGGAGGCCTGCCTGCTTCTGTCTGGACAGGGCACAGTCTCTGGGCGTTTGTATGCCTCTGCTGGGAGTTTTGAAATTTGAGTTTTGCAGGTGCTAGCTTTTGTCCATACGTCCATTCTCTTTTCATGCTCAAATGAATTTATTTACTTAATTTTGCAAATAGAGGGCCAGTATCATGTGCTGGAAGTTAACTGAAATCTTAAAAACAAATTTGAAACAAAATCAAAGAAACCCCCATGTAGCCAGAAGCATTCTGGAAATGCTGAGTCTGGGGTCTGCTCTTTCCTATGTTGAAATGTTAGGTGTTAGCACCAAAACCTTTGCTCTTGACCTGATGGGAAGGTTGCAAAGGGAATTGAGGGGCACTGGCTTTCTCAGCATCAGCATTACTGAGGCCATCTTGGCCGTTCCTTAAAACCATCATGAGTTTTAACTGTGGTAGGTATCTCCATAGGTCGATGGAGATCTTTCTTCAAAGCCCAGGTTGCCTTCCAAGATGGTACCTCGTCTCTGCTCACCTGTTCGTGTTTAGGATTGGGGCTGTCTGTCATCTACTGGACTTCCCTGAGGGAAAACTCCTTAGAGCCTTACAGGTGAGGATGAGTCCACCTAGGGTCTGCAACCTGCAGGGGACAGTGGATGGGCTTTCTGAACAAAGGTCAGACGGTGGCCCTGGTGAGGCGTGTTCAGCCACTTCTCTATGGCAGTAGGTGATCTTGATGGCTTTCTGGAGAAATAGTTTTTCTAGTTAATGGCCATGGTACTCAGGGCCATTGCTTTCTCTGAGTGATCTGTAAACCAAGGAAATAGTGATGGGGTGTCACTGTGTGGGATGAAAGTGATAATTTGGTGAGGTAAAACTTACGAAGAGCTTGGCCACAGAGAGGGCCCAGAGTGACTGATTGTGTCCCAGACCCAGTTAGAAGACACAGGGGCACCCCAAGCATTCACATATATACAGACAGTGCTTTGAGGTCATGGGGAGGGGGTGCCCATGGTGGCAGAGGAAGTCACAGCAGGCTTCCTGAAGGTGGTGTCTTCAAGGATGGGCTTGTTAGCCAAGATAAGGAAGGCTTGGCATGTCATGTTGGTGGAGTGGGCCTGCAAAGGTGTTGCCCACCTCCCTCCCTCCCTGTTCCCCTCCAGAGCCTCAGAAGGGGATGCAGCTCTGGACAGCACATGCCCTTGTCCCCTGAAGCCGGCAAAGGGCATGCCTGCATACTTCCAGGGTTTGCAAGGAATTCCATGCTGCATCTCTAACTTCCGCAGCTACTGCGGGTGCACGGGAAGAACGCTATCCAAACATGCCTAATCCCAATCAGAGGATTATTTTCTCACAGAAAAGCTTCACCTATACTTAATAGTTTTAAATTGTTCCGGGTACCAATTAGACTTTTAATTTTGCTGTTCCCTCCGGCGGCTGGAGGATGTGTGTGGTTTGCGTTTAATCAGAGTTGAGTTTTTTTTTTTTTTTTTTTTTTTTTGTGGTTCCTGGGGAGGGAAGGAGTGGAGGCGACCGTTTCAGGGTTCCTCCTGGTCCTTCCAGAGCCCATGTAGTGGGAGAGGTGCCAGGCGGCTCCAATTTGAGGTTCTCTGTGGGACTATGGGGTGTGTTTCCAGAGTGCTGAGCCCAAGTCCCTTCCCACCCTCCTGAGCCAGGTCGGAGCTTCCTTTGCCGCAGCCCTGCCTGGAGAACCCAACGCCGCGTTAAATATATGGATTATCCAAAAATTTCTGCAGCAGTAGGGTGAGTTATTATTGATTCACAGAGCACGACAAAACATCGCTGCATGAATTAGCAAACAGCTGTTTCTAATTTGAGTTTAGAACGGTACACAGAGGAACTTGTTTCTCTGTTCACTCCTTTCATTTATAATGAATTTTAATCACCGCTACAGGTGAGAAAAATGTAGAAACAAGCTTGTATCTTGTGGAAGAAACAAAGGAGAGACAGATGCTAACAGATTTCCAGCCTGTGATAAAAGGGATGTTTTGGTACACTTTACATGTAATTAGAGCGCAGCTGTTTCCAGTCCCAGGACCACGAATGCGGCCGAACGTGGGCTCTGCCGATCTCCAAAGGGAGGGAAGAAAAACAGTGATTCAACCCTGAAAGCATTTTGCTTTCTCTGGAGTCGAGCAGAGCGCCCTTCATGACGGCCCTGGGTGAGACTTCATGAGGCTCACTGATGTGACTTCACAAGGCTCTGACTCCTTGTGAAGAGGCGAGCAGGGCACTGGGGTGGGGGGCAGTCCAGGGGGCAGATGGGTGCAGCTTCCAGATCCCGCAGCGCCAAGCACCCAGCCTCCAGGGAGTCCTCCCAGGGGCTGATGGGGGCCTCCCGTGCTGGCAGGAGTTGATCGCGAAGCTCCTCTTTAGCGAGTTTGATCACAGCCAGCTCTCGAGTGAGTTGATGAATGCTGGCTTTTTTTTTTCTTAGTCTGTTTAATTTCTGCAATAAAACTCGAGCTGGATTGCATTTGCAATATCAGTGCTAAGTAAATTTGTCTAAGGGATGGAGCAGACTGGCAGGCTGTGTGTTCTGTGAGGTCAGAAGCTTCAAGGGGAAGGGGATGCTTCCTCCTTGTCCTGCGCGTCTGGCAGCCCTTGGGGACAGCAGTGCCTGTGGTGCTGGGCAGCAGTGTCCTGGAAGTCAGAGCCTCATCCCCCTCCCCCTCACTATGAACCTGGAGACCCAAGTCCAAGGCTTCTGGTGCCCTGGTTTCTCCATCTGTCATGGGAATGTTGGCCTGGGTGGCCCTAGAGGGTCTGATATCCTGGGATCCTAAGAGCAGGGCCCTCTGGTCTTTTATGCAGGTCCACTTTCTTTCAGCTTGGAAACCATGTTCTGCAGAGGTGACTGGTGGTCCTTAGCTTAGACCCTCTTGAATGTCATCCAGGACTCAGGGAATCGGGTTCCCACACCATCACTCCTCTTTGCCCTGTGACCACCTATGGTGAACTGGGGGCCAGGGCAGTGATGACTTTACACATCATAGAACATTTATCACATGCAACACTTTATGAACAGTCATGTGTTCCATCTGTAAAACGTCTCTATACAGAAGGAGAAACCGAGGCAGTTTCTTCATCTGTAGAAGAGAGGGAGGGTAGTTAACTTACCAGGTGTCACCCAGGTGGTGCACAATGGAGCAGGGAGCCTAAGCCCAGGTGCTGGTCTCTGTGAATGCAGGTGCCTTTAGGGCCCCAGGGGCACATGGAATGGGAAGAGTCCATGAGCTTGGGCAAGCAGGAGGAGGGGTGTCCTGGTCCAGAAGGGGAGGCTCAGTTCCATGCATCTTTGGCTTGCTGGATGCAGTCTGTGCCACAGAGAGGGCCCAGATCTTTGCCTCCCTCAAGAAAAGCAGGAAGTGAATGTGGATTTAAAAAAAATGGTTGGACTTCCTGATTTGAAAATGTTGGCATTTTAACAAAATCACTGATAACTGGATGGTCCCCAAACTCCCAGAGGGAGGATGAACATGGTAATCTATGACCTGATGCTCAGGTCATCATTTCTGCCAGTCCAGCTGGCTAAGGGCCCTGGGCTGGGAGTCCTCTTCCAACTTTTCCGTTTATCATCTGCTTTGTGACATTAGGGTGTGACCTAACCTCTCTGTTCTGTTTCTTCATCCATGGTGATCACATAACTTACTGTGCAAACCTAGCTACTTTCGAGTGTAGAAGAGAAACGTTAACTGGATAGAAGGCCGGGTTCCATTCCAGGATGCCTGGGGGTGTGGCACCCAGCTTGCCTTGCTTGTGACAGGGGGATAATAGCAATAACAAATCCTCCACTACTGTGCAAAGTTGTGCAAATGTTGAATGGGCTAATGGGTGGGAACTGCTGTGTAAGATTTTAAGTGCCATTTGGATGCTGGGATTTATGATAAATGATGGTAGTGTGAGTTATCTTAGGACACCCTGCATTTTTCTTTAGCCAAACTTTATTCAGTGCTTGGTAGCAGATACATGCTAACCACTTTGTAAGGTATTTACTTTTATTATCACCATCCTATGGTTGCAAAATGTGAGGCCTTAGAGAGGTGCAGTAACTTGCTCATGGTCACACAGCTGATGGGTGACAGCCTAGTCTGAGTTCTGAGCAAGCCTGTGCAGGCTTAGCCATGGCTCTGCTGTCCCTCGGCAGTTGTGGTCTTCCTGCAATTGGCTTTGTCTCTTTAAACTTAAGCCGATGTTTTGGCTCCATGGAAGTTTTGGTAAGGGTCTTGAAGGCAGCTCTTTGCTATCACATGGCATTTCAGCAGCCCCCAGAGCTGGCAGAAAAGAGCATGCCTGACAATGGTTTCAATCTGTTGTGGGGTCTGGGGGGTCTCAGATGCCAAGTGCTAAGGTACCTTTGAGATGGAACAGAAGTTGGGATTCCATTTGCCCTCCAGGGCCAGCTGGGGAAGCAGCCCCTGAGGGCAAGATGCATCCTCCCTTCTTGCAACTTTGAACTGCGGACCTGTGCATGCCAGTCTCTCTATCCCTGTAGCCGCCTACCCTGAGGATCCTGCCCCCATCAAATGGAAAGAATGATCCCTGCCTTTCCTTGCTGCAGCCTCACTGGGGACAATCATGAGATCACATCCATAAGGACCTCTGAGATCCCTGGAGGAGGGACCGGTGCTATTATTTTTGCTCATAGCATGATTCTAATTCAGGATTCCAGGTGGGACCCTGTGAGCTTCTGTAACCTCCTCGGGCTGCTTGGTCTACATCTGAGGAAAGACTCTCCAGCTACCTGGCCCTTTCCCTTTCCCAGGGTGGGTGGGCTTTCAGATATTCCAGAAGCCAAGTCTCTGTCCTTCATACTACATTCTCTTCTTCTTTTTCTCAGTGTGTTTCAAATCAGCCAACATTTGGTGTAGATTGTAATCTTTGGATAGCAAAGAGTTGGGCAGGTACCAGCATAGGAACCTAAGAATGCTAGGTACATTTTGTACCTGTCAAAGGATCAGTCATATAAAGCAGGTACATCAAATATGTCCTGAATTAAAAAACACCCCAAGTAGGAGACAGCAGAGAGCTGGGATACCTACTCCCTGATCCTTCTCATTCTGTACCCAGGGCAGGCATCATCAGTCGAACACAGAGTGTTGGACCTACAAGGCACTTAGAGGCCTATTATCTGATTGTGTCTCTTAAAAGCTGGAGAAATGAAAGCACAGAGAGGGGACTTACTTGCCTGCGATTGTAACAGGGCCAGATTCTGATCCTAGTCCAGTAGTGATCTCATCCACTATGGCTCACATCTCCACCCTCTGGGTTTGAGCTTTTGCCCTCTGAATCATCCTTTTTATTCACGAAAGGTAGCACATGTTTGCAGCTGAGTAGTTTTGTTAGCCTGTTTTCTGCTTGTAGAACTGTGAGAGTCTGCTAGACATCTTTCATCTTGTACTCCCTCTGTGTTTTTTTTTGGCTAACCTGGCAGTGTTTCTGCTGGTATAAAAATTTCAAGGACCTGTGGGTCTCCTGTGTATGTCACAGGTATTTGTTCTATTAGACAAGAGGCTCCCCTGGAGATATTTTCTAGATAATTCCATCTCTGGATTTCCAGAGAAATCCAGGCAACACCTGAGTTACCTAGATGCCCTCTGGTTTGGTCTCGGAGGATTTCGAGTCACACTGCTCATGTCTTCAAGGAGTCTTTGGTGTGACTCATTCCCCTGACCCTTTGATTTTTATGAGATACTAGCAAAATGTATAATCACACTGTCAGCTTTTTCTGTACATCAGGCTTTCCTGAAAACAGCCTTTTGGCAACTTGATAATTTGCAAGATCATTTATTCCTGATTCCTTTTTATTTTATATTTCTTTTTCACCCATGCCTTTCCCCTTCTTTGCTCTAAGCAGTAAGAAGAAACTAGGTTGCACCTTCAACATTTTGCTTGAAAATTTCCTAGCTAAATATCCAAGTTTACCTATGTTAAGTTCTGTTTTCTGCTGCTCTTAGCATCCCCTTCCTTTGGTTTCCAAAAACATATTCCTAATTTCCTGCTAAGCCTTTGCCATTGCAGCCTTTAACTTCCACGTTTCTTTTAACAGTATGTTCATGTTGATTTAGGTATTTTCTAAGGTGATCTGGATTTTCCTGAACATTTTCCTTACTTCTAAGTCTTCACTGGCAGTCATTAGCATCCGTATTTCTGTTATCTAGCAAAAGCTATTCAGGCTTTTTACAAAAATTGCACTCCTCAAATTCTTCCAGCCTTTGGCTGATGCCCAGCTCCAGACCCAATTCCACACTTTCAGGTATTTGATCTGGTAGCACCCTACTCCTGGTACCAAGTTTCATATTATTTTTTTTTTTATTGCTTCTGTAACACATTACTATACACATTATAGCTTCAACAAAAATATTGCCTTCCCTTTCTAAAGGTCCGAAGTCCAGCACAGACACTGGGCCAAAGCCAAGGTGTTGGCAGGGCTTCATTCCTTTATGGAGGCTCTGCAGGGTGTTGGGGGCATTCATTTCCTTGTTTGTCCGTTTCTTAGAAGGTTCCTAGGCTTATGCTCCCCTCTGTCTTCAAAGCAAGCAATTGCTGGTTAGTTTCTTCTCATAGGGCACCACCCTGCCACCTTTCTCCATATTTAAGGACCTTTGTCACTACATTGGGCCCACCCAGATATCCAGTATCATTTCTTTAAGGCCAAATGATTAGCAACTTTCGTTCTGTTTCACCATGTAACATAGCATGTTCATATGTTTTTGGGTTAAGACATGAGCATCTTTGGGCCAAGTTTGTTTCTGTGCAGGCTGCATAGCAGCTTGCTCTGGCCACCATCCAGTGAGGAAGGAGGCCAGCTGCATTCATAGGTGCCTGTGATCAGGCCCAGCCTGGGCTGACCATACACCGCTGACTTTGCCCACTGTAGGCCAAGCCTTTGCTTCAGTGGTGAGTTGTATGTAACCTTGGGACCTTCATTAGCTCATCCCAGAGGGCCTGGCATTGTGCTGTTGATGGTGGACCTCAATAAAGAGGGGTGCAGTGGAGTAGATGTTTCCCAAGTCTAGGGTCCCATTTCTCTGAGTGTGGGGAAGGTCCATAGTGATTCCTATTCTTGGGGCTCTGGATGGGGTACAGAGGGGAGGCCCTAACTGGAGCATTACAAAAGGTTGTTCTGTGGGAAACTTATTTCCTCGGCGATTTATTTTTCCAAATAAATGGGTTTGCAGCAAAAAGGTCTTTTGGAGCTTTGTGAAGAGTTGCCAGGCCTTTTTGTGACTACCTTGAAGACAATCTGTATGGTTGGAATATTGTAAAAGATGACCTTTTTATGCATCTGGAAGGGACTTTGGAGACCAGGAATTTCAGCTTCCCATATGACAATAGGCAGCTGAGGCCCAGGTCTCCAGATGGACTCTCTGTCCAGTGCCCCTAACACGGACCATACTCTGGGGCAGGACCAAGGCAGGATACACTTGAGTGACGCCCTCACATAGCATCTGGCACAGTTCTGTGTACAAGAGTCACTTGAAGACTTGGATAGAAACTTCACTCCTGAAACTAGCTTAGCTCTTGTCATTTTAAAAATTTCTATTAAATTAGTTAATTAATTTTGCAGTACAGGGGACTGAACCAAGGGGCACTGGTTCATGGAACTATATCCCTGGCCCTTTTTATTTTGAGACAGGGACTCATTAAGTTGCTTGTGCTGGTCTTGAACTTGAGATCCTCCTGCCTCAACCTCCTGAGTAGCTGGGATTACAGACATGGGTCACCAGTCTGAGTGATGGACATTTTTATTCACATGGATGAACTGCCCAGCCTGGGAATGTCCTAGACCCGGAACCTCCTGCTCAAGCTCTGTTTTCACTCTCCTGCTCAAGCCTGAGAGGCCTCCTAGTGTTCTTTTAGGGACTGCATAGCTTTGATGATGGGGGTTCACAGCCTCCTCCAATTGTGCCCTTCATTGCAGGAAGGGCCCCTGTGGGCTCACTCTTATGGGTCTGTGGCTAGCCACGCCCTCTCTGTGGTCTGAGCACCTCCTCCTGCAGCCCCACCTAAGGGCCTCTCAGCTTGCGCAGAAGCAGCTTCTGCTACCTGTCCAGAGAAGGTGCATCTGAGGCTACATTGGCAGGTGCACCTGAAGCCCTCATGCCTGGCTCTGAGGTGCAGTGGTCACTATGTGTGATCACATGAGCCTGGGACCCACCCTCTCCTTTCTGCTGCTGCTGATTTCTGAGGCCCAGCTAATGTTCTTTTTTTTTTTTTTCTACTTATTTGAATTTTTATCAAAATTTCTATCCTCTTTTATGCTTGTTTTGGTTCTTTTCCTGCAGCAGACAGAAAAGCTTCCTATAACCCATTTCCTACTAGCTCTTTTTGCAGGATTAGTCATTTTTTAAGGACTTTAATCTCCATTTTGAAAGCAGTTTTTCTGCTTATTTTGATCATACTCATTCTGGAGGGGAGGGGAAGCTGAGGTTACGGCATTTGGCACTGTACCTCCCACTTGATTTTCTCCTGAGGCAGCCCCTTCCCTCAAAGGAGGAAGTCACCTTAGTGTTATGGGTGAAAATACCGACAGATCAGGACTTGAGTGGGTTTATATCCTGGTTCTGTTGCTAGCTGTGTGGCATCAGAAAAGTCACTCAGCCTCTCTGTGCCTTGGTTTTCCTCCTCTGTAAATGAAAATGGTAATCGTGACATCCACCTGTTGAGAGCACTGGGTAAGTGTTTATTTGAACATGAGAAGATAGCTGTCAAGTAGGACTTTCCTTGACACTACTTCTGTTCGTGTTGAAGGGAGCCCTGGGGGTACCTTCATCTTCATCCACACACCTTGTTTCCCTTACTACATGGCTGGAAAATGTGTGCTGTTGTGGTATCTAACAGTGCCAGGGGGCCATTGTCACTGTAAGAAATGGGAACCCTCTTTGCTGACACCCCTGCAGAGGAAGTCAGAACTTTGGCTCAGGCTGGTCTCTCCAGCTCTCTTCTGGAGCACTTAGCTTAGCACCCCCAAAGCAAAATGCTTTTGGAGAGGGTGGGATGATCTCACCAAAGGTGCAATGTTATTTGAATAAAAGGCTTTAAACAGGGCAATCTGACTTTGGGACTTTATATGTCAACATGCCCATTTCTTCTGATTGGGCCTTTTCAACGTAAGGAGCCTTATTTTCATTTCAATTCAGATGATTATAATCTCAGCAGTTGCTCACTCTGTTGCTCCCGGAATAATAAGGTTTGCTTTAGTTTCAAAACTTGTTTGCAGAAAAATAAAGCCAGCCAGCCAGCCAGCCAGCCAGCCCTGGTGGATCTTGGGAACTCTGGGGCCTGGCAGGTTAAGATTCGCCTTGTCAGGCCCAGAGTTTGAATGACTGGTGTCAGGCTTGGCCGAGATCCTGCACTTCTGGGAGATGCAGGCTGGCCAAACAGCCGAGGCATTTGGCTGTGAGTGGGGCCAAGTTCCCCACCTCCCTGAACCTCAGCTTCCTTGTCCCAAAAATGGGATGTTCAATCAGATATGATTGTTGTGAGGATTAAAGGAAATGAATTGCGATAATAGACGTGCTCCGCACAGTGGTGGGACATGCTTGATAAATGCAGCTGCTAAAATCAGCACTAGTGGTACTAATTAGTACTAATTATTATTATTGAGAAAATAGTGCTTTTGTTTAACAGCTTTATTGGAGCATAATTTGCACACATAAAATTCACTTATTTTAAGTACACCATTCAGCTCTCCAGCAAGTCCACGAGCTGTGCTCACCGATGACCTTGTTCCAGAGCATTTCCATTTGCACACAAACACTGGTCTTGCCGTTTCTCCAGCCTCGGGCAGCTACGAATCTGCTTTCCGTCTGTACGGATGTGCCTTTTCTGGACCCTCGTGTCAACAGGATAGAATTGGGTTTTGTATTAATTTTTCTTGTCCACCTCTCACAATGGCACATTCCTTTTTTCAGATGTGTAAACTGAGTCTTGCAGGTTCAGGGGAGTGCTGACGGTGTGGATGAGTTATTGGAGGAGCAGGGAGGCTTTGGGTACCATCTGGTTCTCAGGTGTGAAGGGGATTGGGAGCAGATGAACCTCAGCAGAAACACCTGTCCAGCCTTGTGCTGTGGGCAAGATGCCTTTCTGTTGTCCAGTCGTTGGGGTGGGGATCCCCAAGTGGGCTCCAGTGCCTCTCTGGGTCTTGGGATGCAAACCACGGGCTGTCCTAGCCTTCCTCATGAGGGAGGACTCATGAAGGAGAGAGCAAGACTGACTACCCTGGAGCCTTCCGCTTGGGCCGCCTCTCGGCTTACCTGCCCAGGTGTGGTCTTACTTGACTATTAACGGGAAAGCTTGTCCGGAGCCATGCTGTGCAGTCGTGGTAATAGCTCCCTTGCTGTCATTCAGTCCTTTCCTGGGATTGGGTTGCGGGAGCTGTGCCTCACTTTCCTCATTCATTCAGTGGGAGTGGCCCTGGCTCCCACCACCTCTGTTTGTGAGACAGTGCTTAGCAGAGTGCTGGGCATGGGAAGGGTGCAGGGGCAGCTTGAGTGAGCTAAGACGTCAACATAATTAAAAGCTGGTTGAGCCCAGCCAGGGGGTGGGGGCTAAGCAGGTCCCTCGGCCATCCTAGCTCCAGCCATCTCCTCCCTTGGGTCCCTTTTGTCTGCACCCTGCGGAGCCCAGCTGGCAAGAGCTGGGGATTAACAGGCAGGGGCTGGGGCACCTCCCACACCATTCCATCTAGGAAGCTGGCAGTGGCTGCATCCTCCAGTCCAAAGGGCCTGTAACGTGAGGCCCCCAGGGGGGAAGGTGCCCTCGCTGAGCTCCGGGAGGGCGTTCCTAGAGGTGCTGGGCTGCAGAAGAGAGGAGGCTGCTGGAGACTCAGAGCTGGGAGCTGTGGAGAGCAGCATCCACCCAGTGGAGCTTGGTCAGCTGTGACAGCTGGGCTCAGGTGGACCCTTACCCGGTCAGAGCAGGAGTTGTGGGCAGGCAGTGGGGTGGTGGGTGTGGCCTTGGACCATGTGCAGCGCCAGCCTGAGGGGCCCCTCAGGACTCTCCAGCCAGGCTTTTCTGTCTCTTAAAGTCTTGGGGGGTCAGCCTGGGACAGCAGGGACCACAGCAGATAATGTTGTATGGGAACCCTGGGTCTGTGATGGTGAGGATGATAGTATGTATGAGTATGTATATTTAAGGTGAGTGTGTGCATGTGTGTTTCAGTTTACATGAGTGATGGTAGGAGTGTGTGGGAGTCATGTGAATGGTGAGTATGTGACTATATAAGTGATCATATGGTGTGCGTGTGCACGCAGGTTTAAGCTTGTGAGAGATATGGGAGTGGATGTTTATACAGGTGATGGTGTATGTGTCAGTGCATGTTTAAGCATGTGGGGGTGTAGGAGTAATGTGTAAGGGGTGTAGGTGATTGCATATGGGTGTGTGTGTGTGTGCGCGTGTGTGCACGTGCACACATATGGGTGCATGCATGATTGTGCTTGTCTGGGCCAGGCCAGTGGCCAGCTGGCCCCTTCCCTTCCTACAGGTCTGGGCTGCCTCTGGGCTGAGATGTCTGAGTAACTTCAGTGAGACTTTTTTTGAGGACGAAGCTGGCTGCGGCTGGAGAGGCGGGGGCAGTGATTTCTTTCCTCAGGGTTACATGAGCAAGGTCAGCGCAGCCGAATCTGAGCTTTTGTTTGTCTCTCCCCTGCCCGCAGCAGCCTGTGGTCTGTTTCATTCATTATTAAGTTTTAAATCCACCCGATGAGAAACTTGAGCCTCGGAACTCACTCCCTGCCCCGGCTGGCTCCTGCAGGCCCCCACCATGTCTTGGGAACTTCACTGCCTGTATTTGCTGCGTCCTGTGTGCCTTTGTTTTCCCAGGAACCGCCAGCCCTTGGTTTGTTTAGCTTCCCTCCTAGGCTGGATGGGCTAGCAAAGCCTGGGGGTGGCCTCTGTCCCCAGGGAGTCTTTGCAAGGAGAGCTGCTTGGTGGAGCTAAGGGTCTGCCCACTCAGGAACTCTGTCGCCCTCCCGGGCCTGTTCTCTAATCACGGGCACAACAGACCATCTTCTAGGGGTGGCGTGGGAACAAAGGAACCAGATGCTTTGTGCTGGGAAACCCTGAGACCATTCCCTAGTGCCCTAGGCTCAATCCCCATCTGAGTGCTGAGTCCAATTCAGGAGTCCTATGATTTCACACCTCTTATTTCTTGTCTGTTACCTGAAACAGCAGTTTCCAGCTTCATCGGTCTCTTCATCCACAAAGAATGTGGTACAGCTGATACAATAAAGGACATTTTTTTTCCCTTGCAAAATTTTGCCTGTGCCCCTAAGGACCAGTGGGATTTCCCTCCAGGGTTAGGGGTTGGAGAGGAGTCAGCTCCCAGGTGTTGATCAAGCGATGGGACTTGTCTTCCTTTTGGTCTGTGGGACTGATGGTCTGTGAGGTCATTTCCGGCGACTTTGTCCAGGTTGCCCCTCCTTCCCCCTTCAGGGAAGTGGCTGAGAGCTTCACCTCCGGTGGGGGGTACCACATCCAACCAGGCCCAGGCAGGTGTTGCTTAGGAGAAAGACATTTCCCCTCCATATCCTGCAGCTCCTCTGCAGATGGGAAGGCCCGCATGTCCACTTGCTTCCGGCCCCCTGGCTCCCCCTGCTCCCCCTGCAGCAGTTGGCCAGCTGCACAGCCTCAGCCCGAGAGCTGTCGAGAAGCTGGCTCTGTCCTTGTTTCTCAGCGGCCCTGGGAATTGCCTCTAATCTCTTCTCTGCTTTCCCCCTGCAGATGGTGACGACGACCCGCAACTCTCCTGGGTGGCCTCATCTCCCTCCAGCAAGGATGTTGCGTCACCCACGCAGATGATCGGAGATGGTTGTGACCTCGGCCTCGGTGAGGAAGAAGGGGGCACGGGCCTGCCGTACCCTTGCCAGTTCTGTGATAAGTCCTTCATCCGCCTGAGCTACTTGAAGAGGCACGAGCAGATCCACAGCGACAAGCTGCCGTTCAAGTGCACCTACTGCAGCCGCCTCTTCAAGCACAAGAGGAGCCGAGACCGGCACATCAAGCTGCACACGGGCGACAAGAAGTACCACTGTCACGAGTGCGAGGCCGCCTTCTCCCGCAGCGACCACCTCAAGATCCACCTGAAGACCCACAGCTCCAGCAAGCCCTTCAAGTGCACGGTCTGCAAGCGTGGCTTCTCCTCCACCAGCTCGCTGCAGAGTCACATGCAGGCCCACAAGAAGAACAAGGAGCACCTGACCAAGTCCGAGAAGGAGGCCAAGAAGGACGACTACATGTGTGACTACTGCGAAGACACCTTCAGCCAGACGGAGGAGCTGGAGAAGCACGTGCTCACGCGCCACCCCCAGCTCTCCGAGAAGGCGGATTTGCAGTGCATCCACTGCCCCGAGGTCTTTGTCGACGAGAACACGCTGCTTGCCCACATCCACCAATCCCATGCCAACCAGAAACACAAGTGCCCCATGTGCCCTGAGCAGTTCTCCTCCGTGGAGGGCGTCTATTGCCACCTGGACAGCCACCGGCAGCCTGACTCCAGTAACCACAGTATCAGCCCAGATCCCGTGCTGGGCAGTGTGGCCTCCATGAGCAGTGCCACGCCCGACTCCAGCGCCTCCGTGGAGCGCGGCTCCACCCCGGACTCCACCTTGAAGCCCCTGCGGGGGCAGAAAAAGATGCGGGATGATGGGCAGGGCTGGTCCAAGGTGGTGTACAGCTGCCCCTATTGTTCTAAACGGGACTTTACCAGCCTGGCTGTGCTGGAAATCCACCTGAAGACCATCCACGCAGATAAGCCCCAGCAGAGCCACACGTGTCAGATCTGCCTGGACTCCATCCCCACCCTCTACAACCTCAACGAGCACGTCCGAAAGCTGCACAAGAGCCACGCCTACCCTGTGATGCAGTTTGGCAACGTCTCCGCCTTCCACTGCAACTACTGCCCCGAGATGCTCGCTGACATCAACAGCCTGCAGGAGCATATCCGTGTTTCCCACTGTGGTCCCAATGCCAACCCGCCCGATGGCAATAATGCTTTCTTCTGCAACCAGTGCTCCATGGGCTTCCTCACCGAGTCCTCGCTCACCGAGCATATCCAGCAGGCGCACTGCAGCGTTGGCAGTGCCAAGCTGGAGTCTCCGGTGGTGCAGCCCACGCAGTCCTTCATGGAGGTCTATTCCTGCCCCTACTGTACCAACTCACCCATCTTTGGCTCCATCCTGAAGCTCACCAAGCACATCAAGGAGAACCACAAGAACATTCCGCTGGCACACAGCAAGAAGTCCAAGGCGGAGCAGAGCCCTGTCTCCTCTGATGTTGAGGTGTCTTCTCCAAAGCGGCAGAGGCTCTCAGGAAGTGCCAACTCCATCTCCAATGGCGAATATCCCTGTAATCAGTGCGACCTCAAGTTCTCCAACTTTGAGAGCTTTCAGACACACCTGAAGCTGCATCTGGAGCTGCTGCTGAGGAAGCAGGCATGCCCACAGTGCAAAGAGGACTTTGACTCCCAGGAGTCCCTCCTGCAGCACCTGACAGTGCATTACATGACGACATCGACCCACTACGTATGTGAGAGCTGCGACAAACAGTTCTCCTCTGTGGACGACCTGCAGAAGCACCTGCTGGACATGCACACTTTTGTGCTGTACCACTGCACCCTGTGCCAGGAGGTCTTTGACTCCAAGGTGTCCATCCAGGTGCACTTGGCGGTGAAGCACAGCAACGAGAAGAAGATGTACCGCTGCACGGCCTGCAACTGGGACTTCCGCAAGGAGGCCGACCTGCAGGTGCATGTCAAACACAGCCACCTAGGCAATCCGGCCAAGGCTCATAAGTGCATCTTCTGCGGGGAGACCTTTAGCACTGAGGTGGAGCTGCAGTGCCACATCACCACGCACAGCAAGAAGTACAACTGCAAGTTCTGCAGCAAGGCTTTCCACGCTATCATCCTCCTGGAGAAGCACCTGCGGGAGAAGCACTGTGTGTTTGATGCTGCCACTGAGAACGGCACGGCCAATGGGGTGCCCCCTACGGCCACCAAGAAGGCTGAGCCCGCTGACCTGCAGGGTATGCTGCTTAAAAACCCCGAGGCACCCAACAGCCACGAGGCAAGTGAGGACGACGTGGACGCATCAGAGCCCATGTATGGCTGCGATATCTGCGGGGCAGCCTATACCATGGAGGTGCTGCTGCAGAACCACCGGCTGCGGGACCACAACATCCGGCCGGGCGAGGACGATGGCTCACGCAAGAAGGCCGAGTTCATCAAGGGCAGCCACAAGTGCAACGTTTGCTCACGGACTTTTTTCTCGGAGAACGGGCTACGGGAACACCTGCAGACGCACCGGGGCCCTGCCAAGCACTACATGTGTCCCATCTGTGGTGAGCGCTTCCCCTCGCTGCTGACGCTCACTGAGCACAAGGTGACCCACAGCAAGAGCCTGGACACAGGCACCTGTCGCATCTGTAAGATGCCCCTGCAGAGCGAAGAGGAGTTCATTGAGCACTGCCAGATGCACCCTGACCTGCGCAACTCTCTCACGGGCTTCCGCTGTGTGGTCTGCATGCAGACGGTCACCTCCACCCTCGAGCTCAAGATTCACGGCACCTTCCACATGCAGAAGCTGGCTGGCAGCTCGGCCGCGTCCTCCCCCAGTGGCCAGGGCCTACAGAAGCTCTACAAGTGTGCTCTGTGCCTCAAGGAGTTCCGCAGCAAGCAGGACCTGGTGAAACTTGATGTCAACGGGCTCCCCTATGGCCTGTGTGCCGGCTGCATGGCCCGCAGTGCCAATGGACAGGTGGGTGGCCTGGCCCCACCCGAGCCCACTGACCGGCCCTGTGCTGGCCTGCGTTGCCCCGAGTGCAGTGTCAAATTTGAGAGTGCTGAGGACCTGGAGAGCCACATGCAGGTGGACCACCGCGACCTCACTCCAGAGACCAGTGGGCCTCGGAAAGGCACCCAGACATCGCCAGTGCCCCGGGTAAGTGCAGCCTGCTTGACCCTGCCCTCTGCTTCTTGGGGATGCACTGATCCCTACCAAAACCACACCCCAAGTGGCATATTTCTTATTGGTGTTCCTGCGTTAGCCTAGAGAGGCAGCGCTGCTGTGGTGGCTAAGCATGTCTGCTTTTCAGTACATGTCACAGGTTTGAATCTGCGTTGCCTTTTTCCTTTCCAGCTGTGTGACATACACACACTGATTCTCTCTGGGCCTCATTTGTCAAGAGCTCATCCATGCAATGGGAATAATAACCATCTTGATTCCCTAGAATTGTTGTGAGGGGCAAGAGGCTGGCTCACAGTAAGCTCTCCATAAACCATGCCTATGCCTGCTGCCCTTGTGGTTCATCTGGGGTGAACTAATGGACTTGCTTCCTGGGTCTCCTTGGGCAAGTCACTTACCTTCTCTGGGCTTTTGATCCAGGATTCTTTTGACAGGCCTTGGAGGGGTCTCATGGGGTTTAGAGCCCAGCACTAGGTTGGGGCTCGGTGACACTTGGTGTAATCCTCAGCTGTCACGATGCTCAGCAATAGCATCATTGTTGGTGCAGTCGAGGTGCATGGAGAGCCTTCAGGGATGGTTCCAAGTGCTGTCATCATTAGTGATGGATTGACTGATTCATCAGCTTTTATGGAGCACCCATTGTGTTTGGAGGTGCCTAGGAGCCAAGGAGAACCAGGGGGATCCCACCGTGGGGGCTTGTGGACTAGGCGGAACAACTGGCCCTTAACAAGTAGCTTTTAGCCAGTCGCAGTGGTCCACTCCTGTGATCCTTGGCTGCTCAGGAAGCTGAGGCAGGAGGATCACAAGTTCAAGGCCATCCTGGCAACTTAGCAAGACCTTGATTCAAAATAAAAAATTAAAAGGGCTGGGAGCACAGCTCTGGGCAGAGCACTTGCCTACTTGTGTGAGGCCGTGGGTTCTATCCTCACACCACACGCCCGCACACAGACAAATAAACAACAACAAAAAAGCCAGTTGGCTTTTAGTGAGGCAGAGGCAAGTGTGGACTACTGGTGGGTCCACTTGGACTACGTTCAGGGGCAGAGGGGCACCTGATGGAGGGCGTGGAGCCTGCATGGCCCCAGGTTGACAGGCGGCACAGGCCCAGGGGTCTCGGATTCCCACTGAGTCTGTGTTCTGTTTCTGGATGGAGGAGGTGCCAAGGGGCTCCCAGGAGTGCCCTTCCCTCGAGGGCTGCTGCTGGCTCCATTGACAGGGAGGTAGGATTTGGGGAAGAGCCACCTGCCACAGGTGCCTGCTGGAAACAGGGGTATTTGCTGAGGGTGTTTGGCCTCGGGATCAGAGCTGGCCCTGGGGCTCTGGGATTTTGAGAAGGCATGCACACACATGTGAGAGAGAGAGAGAGAGAGAGAAGGAGGGCTGGAGTGAAGGGAGAGCCCTGCAGAGGAAGGGACCGCAGAGGCCTCCTGGCCCAGCCCCCTGGTGATAGCAGACAAATCCAGGGAGACCTAGTGAGGCAGAGGTGGCAACACCCTACCCTCTCAGGGCCTTTTGGCTGGGCCAGGCCTCTAAACAAGGACACTATTCACAGGTCCTGGGCATGGGTGCTCGGTGTTGCAGCTCAGCTCTGCTCCCCTCAGCTCTGCTTGCAGGGGTATCGTGGGTAGCCTTGGCAGTGTTTGGGCGCTGGAGTCAGATGGCCTGGCTTATAATGTCTCCTCTAGTGCCCAGCTGAGATTTGGCTTCTCTGGGCCTCAATTCTCTCCTGTAAAGCCAGAGGGTAATAGTAGTGTAATTAATAGTGATAGTAACAGTAGTAATAGAGAAGTAGTAATCTTGTCTGTTTCCAGAGCTGCCCTCCCCCTGGTGGCACTGGGGGCCATCCTGGTTTAACCGGCATCAGCTCTGATTGGTCAGATGTTCCTTATCAGTTAGCAAATACTATGACTGTTTCCTCCGCAGTCTGCCCTGAGGATGAAGTAAGTAAAGGACTTGCTGGGTGCATAGGAGGCGCCACTTGTTATTTTTCCCATTTATTCTAACAGTGCACAGTTACTGATCTGCCAGGCACTTCTTATCTTATTGACACCTTATGACACTCATTTTTACAAGTGAGGACACAGGCAGAGATGAGTGAGGCCATTTGCCTCAAACCCCAGCTGTCAAGAGGCAGAGAGGGGGTTTGAATGGAGGCAGGCCATGTTTGGCCTCCAAGCAACTCTGGGAACTGTCCTGGCTGCGAGAGCGGGGAGGCTGGCTGGGGTGGGTTCCTGTGCTTAGGCTGGGGGGCAGTATGGCTGGCTCTGCCCCCTTCTCCTGGATGCACCCCATCCTCCATCATCCCTTTCTTTTGGCCCTGCCTACCACCATGTCAGGGTTCCTGATGGCCCTGGAGCTGCTTCTGATGTGTCCAGCACCAGGGTCTGAGCCTTCTCACCCCCGTCTGCTCTAGATCTAGCTCTAAAGCACCACTTTTTGAAAGCCCCTACCACATGCTCTCCTGGGCCCCTACTCTTAGATTAGCTCTGTAGCATCAGCCTTGGAGCCTTGCTTTGGCCTCTATTTTGGCAAAGAGGAAATCCAGGCTCAAAAAGGTGAAGCCACATAGCCAAGGATGCAGCGTAGGGCTTGAAACCTCATTTCCAGAAGCTCACAGACTCTCCTCCTTGCCTTGCCCTTTCACTTCCTGAGGGGCTGAGCTGAAAATCCCATATCTGCCTGCCCAGAGTCCAGGCAGATGGGCCATGTGGAGAAAGGAGCGAGACAAAGCACAGGTACCTCCCCAGCCAAGGCAGCGGCCTCTGGGGCCTTGCCCCCTGCCTGGGCACGCCTGGGGGCAGAGGCCCAGCTGTCTGTCAGCTCACCTCTTCCCTCCCCCAGGACACACTCATGTCAGAGCAGACTCTGGGGGCTGCACAGGGGCTTGGGGGCTGGCAGGCTCGGACCCTCGGGAGTGTATCCATAGCAACCAGCTCTCGGAGGACTGGGTTCCTGTGGGGCCGAGGCTGCTGTCGGCTGGAGCGTGAAGTGTTGAGGTTTCCACCTCCCCCTGTTTATGGGTAATAACAACATCACCCCACCTTGAGGCCAATATGAGCAGACCCTGGCCCTCCCTCAACTCAGCAGGTCCTTGGGTGCCTTTCTGTGCTGGATGGGGTGGCCTGGGTGCTCCCGTACCCAGTTTAACAGCCAGGTTAGGTTTGGAGGGTGAGCTTATGTCCAGGTCACACCAGCTTTCTGCTACCTAGACCATGGTAGTCCAGGGAGGTCTGTGACCCTGAGCTCCAGAGGGAGCCTGCCTGCCAACGAATCCCAGTCCCCCTACTCACCAGCATGGGAATTAGGTCTATCTTCGTGGCCTCTTGGAACTCCACTTTCTCCATCCCTAATGTGGAGATGTAAACGGGTGGTGAGAATTCAGTGTAAGCATTTGCTGCACACAGTAGGTGCAGTGTATCTTGACTCAATGCCCTGGTGATGGAAACTCGGCAGCTCTGGCTGTCCCCCTTCTTGGAGGCCCAGCCAACTCCCTGTCCCCTGCTCTCTGTGCTGTTCTTGGGGGGTTTCTTTCTGTTCTGCAGCTACTCAGGGCCATGCAGGGGAGACAGCCCCTGGTTACAGGCCTTGGACCTCAGCTTTGGAGCTCCTGGACTGGGCCCCAAGGTGGGGGCAGAGGAGGTACTTTGAATGCCAAGTTCTTCCTTTCTATAATGCCTCCTAGCTCCTGACTGGGATCAGCCAACTTTAGAGAGGTCAGTGCTGGTAAGCCTGGGTGTGTGTGTAAGAGTGTGTGTGCCTGGGTACTAGCACACTTATGTCCTCTCATGATCTATGTGTACTGGGTGCGTCTGTGCATGTGTTGGAAGCTGCTTGTGTCCTTATGAGTGGGTTTGTGAGTTTGGGTTTCAGGTCTCCAGTGGAAGAGCTGAGGGCATGTGTGTCTCTTGGAAAATGTTTGGATGTGTGGACCTCTGCAACCTTTTTGGGTCCATGAGGATGTCCATAATTCTTCAGGCACAACACGCATTACACATGTGAATCTGTGGTACAGGGTGCAGGCTGCTGTCCGCAGTGTTGTGGGTATGTCTGCAAAAGTCGTGCGTATTAATTTTGAGTTGGGGTGAGGGTGAGCATGTGAATACACATGTGTGTTGGCACATTTGTATGCCCTTGTGTATGGGGCGGTCAACAGTTTCTCTGGCCTCTCCCTTGGGAATCCTCTGGAGACAGTTTTCCTACCAGGTAGGGCCCTGTTATCTGACATTGCTTTTCCTACCACCAAAGGGTGGTCACATGGTAGAGGGGCATTTAGGGGGAGACTCTTCCTGCCTGAGCCCCTGGTGATTTATTTTCCAAGAGCAGAGAGCCCACTACTTCATCTCCCCCTAGGGGAACATCTGGGTTGCTTTGATGGTGGGTTGTTCCTCACGGTGGCCGTGGCCTTCAGAGCTTCTACCGAAGCAGATGCAGGGCAGGGAAGGTGGTCTTCCTCCCCGCGTGTGGCTGTGGCCCCACACTCCTGCCTTCATCCTACCCACCCACCTGCGGGGGCTGGGCAGTTGTTGTGCAGCAGGCCTCCCCTGGGCTTCTTGGATTGGAGCATTTACATTTTCATTCATTCCATTGATCATTCATTCATTCATTCATTCAAGCATCAAGGACTCTTACACTTGCCAGGCAGAGTGGGTGGGGCATGTGTGAGCTGGAATAAATGATTTTGATAGGTTTCATGGAGTTGAGTGGAGATAGGGGATTGACTTAAGTCCCCTCAACATACCTCAGTCCCTGCAGTCCCTGAGGACTCAGCTCTGTCCTGTACCACCCCTCTGATTCACCCCGATCTTCCTGAAGCCTTTCCACACTCAGTTTTTGCCTTTGGGTCCAGTGCTGTGGCTTGTACTGGGGATACAGTGAACCCCAGTCTCCTGAAATACTGGGAAAAGGTCCCTGTTGGTGAGGGTCCTAGAGCCCAAGCAGGGATCCTGCCCTGGAGCCTGAAGCTCCCAGCACCACCTCTTGCATTTATCCCTTCATTCATGGTTTTGTCAAGGATTTTCTTAGCACTAATAAAAATCCTAATGAAAGTTAAATGATTATTAGGCACTCACCCTGATGAGGTCCTGTGCTAAGATGGTATGAGATCCACGATGCTTACGTCACCTTTGGTTTTCTTTGTCTATTCTGCCCTAGTAGAGAGCTTTGCATGGAGTCATTCTGCAACTTTGCTCCGGTATTCAACAAATTCTTCTTAAGCATCAGTCTATGCTGGCCGAGGAATCCCAAAGGTGGACAAACACATTCCTGGTCCTCTGGGAGCTCAGGGTGCAGTGGGGGGTGCAGACAAGTTCATTAGCCGTGACCCAACGGTGTGCTGATTACCCAGGCACTTTTAGCATAAGCTGGGGGTCTAGGGAGGCTCTGGACTCATTATGGGGTGGGAAGGGGAGAGGAGACAAATGTCAGAGAAGGTGATATTTGGACTGAGTCCTAGGAATGGAGAGGGTGCTTCAGGTAGTAGAGGCCGCATAGACACAGACCTGCAGGTTGTAGGAACCTGCAAATACAGCAGTTTCCTTGTGGGAGCTGAGACTGCAGAGTTCACTGGTGGCTTATTGTGGCTGCACAGTTTAGGGTTGGGCCTGGGTCCTTGTCCAAGGAATCAGAAGTCCTGTTCTCTTTTCCAGAGGTAAGAGAGGCCCCATCATCCCAGGAGCCAAAGTGGTCTTCAGAAAACCTGGATCTTTCAAGTCCCAATATAACTTTCTTCAAATACCCCATAGCAACAGTTTTCCCTCCAGACAGGCAATACCACCTCTACACCCAGGTGGCATGTTTTGCAGCTAAAAAGGCTTGGTGATGATAGTAAGGTTCCCTCTGTATGAATTTGCAAGAAGCTTTAAGAAGCCAGAGTAGCTGGGTGTGGTGGCACATGCTTGTCATCCCAATGACTCAGGAGGCTGGGGTAGGAAGATTGTAAGTTTAAGGCCAACCTGGGAAACTTGGCAAGACTTTGTCTCAAAATAAGAAAATGAGAGTGGCTGGGGGTGTTGCTCAGTGATGGAGTATCCCTGGGTTCAATCCCCAGTAGTGGGAGGTGGTGGGAGGGGAGCCCAGAAGCTTCTGATGATCTCTGTTTTTCTGTCCCCACACCCAAAGGCAGCAGGTTATAGCCCCTGTGTGTGAAAAACAGCAGTAGATCAACTGTGACTCTGTGAACTCAGGGCAGGTGAGGAATTCCTTAGCCACCCTGGAGCACCAGAGTCCTCAGGAGCAATGTCCCCTGCCCAGCCACATGGTTCTTTGGGTGGGTAAAGGCATTGGGAGTGTTACTGGATATATAGAAAGGTGGATGGATGGGTGGGTACATGTGTTTATTGATGGGTACATGTGTAGGCAAAAGATAGGCGAGTGGATGTATAGAGACTATGGATGAGTGTGGAGGGATGGCTGGGTGAACGGGCGGATGTGCATGTAGGTGAATGGATGGCTGGATGGATCTGTCTGCCCAAGCAGGGCAGCTTCTCTCAGTTCCTCAGAAGGTGGACCTTGGATTGTGGGAGTTTCTGTGATCTAGCAGAGGAGCAACTCCCTGGAACGTGGCCTGTGCCCCTTTCCCGGGCTGGTGGAGCTGGATTCTGAGGGAGGCAGGAAGAGAATGTCTTGGGGTACCAGGAAGGGCCTTCTGGGAAGTCCTGAGCCAGGTTCTTCTGCTTTTGCCTGCCTCTTGACTCTCCTCTAATTCATTTCTTTTTGGTTTCCAAACAGAAGAAGACATACCAGTGCATCAAGTGCCAGATGACCTTCGAGAACGAGAGAGAGATCCAAATCCATGTTGCCAACCACATGATTGGTAAGAGCATTTCCTCCCAGCTGTGCCGGGGCCACCCATCAGGGTTTGAAATTTGTGGTTCCAATCATCATTTCACTGGCTTTTAGGGCAAAGGACAGAGTCACTGCTGCTGTTTCTGAGACATTTCAAATGGTAGTAAAAATGTCAGAAGTAGGAGCGCTTTCTCCACCCGAGCCTTCTTGTCTCAGCTCCACTCACATTACAATCAAACTTTTGACAATCTCTTCCATTTCCCAGCATAAATTTCCCTCCATTTCTGAAATGAAGTGCTTTCCAGTTGTCAAGCACTCAGGGGCAATTATGCCTCAATTTTGTATGTCATGACATTGAATAGATTTAACTGCTCACATTTCCCCACTCGACGTGGTGAATTCCTCAGGCACGCTGTCAAAACAGACTGCTTACAAAGTTATTCCAGTACTTTTCTTATTCCTCTTCAAGTGGATTTGGACTTTGGAAAATTCAGTCTTTCTAGAAGGGGAGCTTTCAAAGTCCCACAGAGTCCCTGCCACTTGGCCTGAGGTACTTAGGGAAGCTATGAAGTGTTACGACTGTGGATGGATGGTGTGGGTCCCCTGGGTATTCTGGTGTGTGAAGGGCAGGGGCCAACCCCAGCTGGGGAGGGTGTGTGTGTTTGGTGGTTAGTTCCTTTGAGAGCTTCTGGAATCCTGGTACTCTGGGTCTTTCTTGGATGTCTGATCACTGTTATTAGTCAGTTTTTCGTCTCTGTGACCAAACACAAGAACAATGTAAGAAGAGGAAAAGTTCATTTTTGAGCTCATGGTTTCAGAGGTTCAGTCTACGATTGGTCAAGCCCATCGCTCTGGGCCCAAGATGAGAAGGAACATCATGGCAGAGGGCCTGGTGGTGGCCAGGAAGCAGAGACAGAGAGTACTGGGAGCCAGGGATAAAGCATAATCCCCAAGGCATGTCCCCTGTGACATTTCCTCTGGCCACACCCCACCTATCTACAGTTAGCATCCAATAATCCATTCAAATTCTTAACCTATCAGATGGATTAATCCACTGATGAGGTCACAGGTCTCACAATCTAATCATTTTACCTCTGAACATCCCTGCATTAACACAGGAGCTTTTGGGGGACACTTTGAATCCCAAACCGTAACAGTCACCATGTCTGAGGTTCCTGTAGTCAGAACAGAGAGGTTTCTGTCACAGTTTGAATGCCCCTTTTCCTCTTCTAGCATCTTTTCATTAGTCTCAACAGCAGCTCTACTATCAGAGGACTGTTTAACAGAACGTTTTACCACATGTGTTCCATAACTGTACACGTCCAGCCCAGTGAATTCTCGCCGTCTGATCACACCTGTGTAGCCAACACCCACAGCGAGAAAGGACACTACTCCCAGCATCCCCAAACTCCTCTCTTGACCTCCTTCAGGTCCTCACTCAAGGAAGGCCATCTCCATCCTGGTGGCAGCAGCCTCGCTTGGGTTTGTGCTTCAGCTGAGCAGAACCAACAGCCTCTGCTCACTAGTGTCAGGCACCACCTGCTGTTCACACGACTGCCTCTAGTTGGCGCTCATGCCTCCTCATAGTGGTGTCGCCACTCATGAGCCCATTCTGGAGTTGTTTCAGGTGGTATTCTGCTGTGAACATTCTCGTCCATTCTGTTAGTGAACATGTATGTGCTATTTTAGTGGGAAAATAGGAACATATAGACACCGTACATATCTGAAGGGGGCATAGGGATACAAGGGAAGGCGGGGCCATAGACTCTGATGCTCACCTCTAGGAGACAAGTTCTCGAGGGGCTGATTGCTCCCACCAGGGGTGAGAGTGTTGGGTGCTCTCCATATGTGTACACAAAAAGGAGCTATTGCGAGGGACTTCTTTAGCAAAGGTGCTTATGGAACACGAAGGGGTCCCCTGGTCCCCACTCAGCTGCTCTACCACCCTGCTCACCTAGCTGGTCCCTCATCTGAACCGCCTCCATCTCCAGGGCTTGGAAGCCCTGATCCTCAGTTATGTGTGTGGTGGGGCTGGTCCAGTGGTGAGGGGAGAAGAGGAGCCCAGGAAGGGCAGGTAGGGCCCTGGGAGCTCAGCCTGACAGGGAGATTGGTGGCTTTTTAATTTCTTCTGTCTGAAAGCTCCCTGCTGGAGTATAAGAAGGAAAGCTACCCTGCCAGTCACCGGCTGCTGAGAGCCCTTTCACGGGAGTGTCAGGGAGGTGAAGATGAAGATATCTAAAAATGTTTGCTTTTGTAGCAGGTGGTAATGCGCGCTCCTGTTTGTAAGCAGGAAGGGCGAGAGCCTGGCTAATTGGACCACAGTGATTTCAGAGGTGTTTCCCCCTCCCATCTCTCTTCCACCTTTCTTTTGTGCAGAGCCTCAGGTGGAAGGCGAGGGGGTTGCTCTTAACTGGAGTTGTGGGAATGTGAAGGGAGGGTTTGAGGACATTCAGGCCTTTGTGTGAGCTGAGGGCCAGGCTTCCATGGGAAGGAGACCCATCTGGTGGCTGGACGGGGGCCTTCATCCATACCTGCTTCATGTGCTGTGAGCTGGCCTGCTTCCTGGGACATGTGGGAGCTGGAGGACTGGGGATCCAGCAATAAGGAGTGACTGAGCTCAGAGCCAGAGATCTCAGTCCAGTAAAGCAGGCCCTTGGTGCATGGTACTGATGCCCTGTGAGCCAGACCTGGTGACTGGGCAGTCCCCCTCATAGTCCTGCCTCCTCCTGCTTTACCTCCCTTGCTGCATCGCCGTGATCTTACCAAAGAACAGAGCCCCTACTGCATGCTGAGGGCTGTGGTGGCCTCTTGGTCGACAGAGGGTGAAAGGGACAGAGGCGACATGGTCCCTGTCATAGGTGAGGATGTAACCGTTGCTTTTTACTCAGCACTCTGCATCAGTGCTACTCTCCTACCTTGTACGAGGAACCTGGGCTTGTGGAGGTGAAATGACTCATCCAGGTTCTTAGAGCCCGGGAATAGGGGAGGCAGGGTCTGACAATAGCAGGGCTCTCTCCATTGTGTTTAGAGCCCCAGCTAGAGCCTGTGCAGAGAGAGGCTCTGGGGATTCCCTGGCAAAGCGGGGGCATGGATGGGCATACAGCATGGGCATGCAGTAATGTTGATGCTCAGTGAACTCTGAATCCAAAAAGGTCTATCAGAAGGGTACTGAAGGATGAAGAGGAGTTTTCTCTGTGGCAGGACTGTCACTGGCAGAGGGAGGGTTTAGCCCAGGAGGAGAATCCTGAGACAGTGTGCTGTTACTAGGTTCTGAAGGGGGTCCACAGCCCTTCTTAGGAGGACTGTGGGGTGAGCAAAGCTCAGGCAGAAGCAGAGAAAAGCAGTTTCCAACTTTGTAGGGTATGGCTTGGCGCTCCATGTGGCAGCCTCTTCGCTGGTGCGTGGGTGGGTGCAAGAGTGTTTGGGGCCAAGCCACAGAGGTCTTGACTGCTGAGTGAAGGGGTTCAGGTCTGGACTTCACCCTGGAGGTCCATCTTGGGCCCCTTGGCTGATGATGTGTTTGGCTTCTCTTGAAGCACCAGGAGAGGTGGTAGCCAGAGTTCAGTTCACCAAGAGGCACGGCTGGAGCAATAGCAATGCTACCTGGGGACAGGGCACACACAGCCCCACCAGCGTCCACGGAGCTACAGGGGGTTGCTTGGCTTACTCATGTCCTTAGTCTGTCTGCAGGCTCCTGCCTGCGGACAGCTTGAGCTGTAACAGCAGGGAGCCATGGAGGGTTTTGGAGCCTGGAGTGGGGCCTGGACCAGGCTGAATGCTTTACTTAGGAAGGTTCATCTGGCTGCTGGGCAGAGGGGGAATAAGATGGAAGAGCACTGGGACCCTCCTGTTCTAATCCAGGGTTGGGGAGTTTAGAAGTGATGTTTGGCTGGGGGCTTGGAACGGTGGGAAGTATGTGAGAAGCAGAGGTGGACAACGGAGACCACTTTGAGGCTAGCTCTGCAGTCCCAGTTCAATCTGTTGGGGTCCAGTGTCTCTGTGGACAACTTCCCCTGCTAAATGACTGGAGTCCAGAGAGGCTGCCCTGGCGCTGGACCCAGTAACAGTTCTCCTTAGCAGTACCAAAGGGACTTGGTGGGTGGAAGCGGCACTGTTCAGCTTTGGCCTTCTCATAAACTCGGGGAACTTAGGGGTCTGAGGCAGGTCTCACTAGGGATCTAGCCTGCTGGAGACCTCCCCTGGGGCTGGTGAGCTGGCCTTTTGATAGCGGGAAGGGGAGCCTGTGTGACTGCAGCCTGGAGACCCTGGGAGCTGGGATGACTCAGGGCCGGTCTCCTTGGAAACATTCTCCCAGCACCCCTCTTCGCTGCTGCTGGGGCGGGAGCTGTTTGGATCCGACAGGAAGGCAAGGGTCTTTGGAAATCTTTTTAGCTGTGGGGTTGCCTTTGAAATCCCCCCACCCTGTGTTGAATGAGGTCCCTTCCCTGGATCTCCCCCAGCTTTTGAAATGACTTTAGACACCTGCTCTGCATCAAAAATTTGGAGCAGCCCTTCGCTCTGTTCTGTGGCCTCCTGCCGGAACAACCTGTCTCGCCCAGCCATCCCTGCCCACCTCCTCCCACCCAGCCTCCCTGACTGCACCTAAGCTCTAGGAGGATGGCCCTCTCCCTTTGCCTGGGAGACCTAAGGATGCTGGTGGGGGGCCTGGCTCAGAGGCAGCCTACTCCCCAGGGCTGGGGAGGAGAGGAGTGCTAGTATTCCCACATGTAGTGACAGGTATGTTTAGGACCTGCACGCCATCCCCTAGGGCCCTTGGGACCCCGTCTAGGACTTTGAGAGGCAGCCTGCATTTGGAGACCCGTAGAGGGTTGTCTAGCCCAGGGTGGCCTGCCTTCTCCTTGACTGGCAGTGGACGACTGTCCTGTCTGTGCTTTGGGGAGTGGATGGCTGGATTGGGGTCTGAGAACTTGTCCTTGAGATCACAAATGTGTTATGACCCAGGTTGGTCCCAGGGCAGTGACTCAGCATGGGGGCCGAGGAAGGCAGGACTGGGAAAGGAAGGTTCTCAAGGAATCTTCTTAGGATTTTTTTTGGTCCTTGGACGGTGGTGGTGGACTCTCTGATGGGTGGCCAAGGAAGAGCCAGCCCTGTCCCAGTGGGGCATTAGTCACTCCAGAGGCCTTTCCTTGGTCACGCTGGTCCCTGTCCCTGGGTGCCCTTTGAGGATTGGGCTTTTCTGTCAGAAGTAAAGAAATGAGGGAGGAAGGAAGAATTTGGAGGCTCAGCCTCAGGCCTCCTGCTTAGGCCTTTAAAATGCTCTAGTGCAGGTCTTTCCCCCGTCTCCCCGCACCCCACCCTTCCCCTCACAACACCTGGAAGGAGTTGGGGGTATGTATGCAAGACACACACAGAGAGAAACAGAAACATACAGAGTGATAGAGTGGAGGATGAAGACAGATACAGAGAGAGAGGGAAAGAGCCAGAGACACAGACACGCAGAGACAGGGAGAAACAGGGTGAATGAGAGCCAGGGAGTGATACAGAGAGAGACAGAAAGGTGGAGACAGAGACACAGAGAGGAGGGGTTCAGCTTCCTCAATCTTTAAGACACCCATTCCTGGAGACATGGTGAAGCCACCTTGCAGACCCCAGGCCCATCCTTAGTGCAGTTGGGACCCTGCAGAAGGCCCTGCATGCAGCATTTTAGAGGACAGGGTGGCTGGTCCAGGGGGAAAGGTCTGCAGTGGAAATCGGCATCTCCCCCTCACACTGGGGAGATGCAGACCCTCTGAGATACAAGGGAGGGGAAGAGCAGGAGGAAAGGTGAAGGGACAGAGCTCCTCCCTCCCTTCTGTCCCCAGCACATGCTGCTGATGCGGCCCTGTCCGTTTCTTTAACGGTGCTTTTGATTCCAGGGACTCCAGACCCAAACATCTGTGTAACCTTAGTATGTGACAAAAATGTCTCCTCCCCCTGGAGATCTGTTTCAGGTTCTGGAATTGTTCTTTCAGAACAACAGGGCTGTACAGAGAGCCCTTAATCCAACTGCTTCTCCTCCTCCTCTGTCTTCTTCCTCCCCCACCCCTCTCCCTCACAAACTTCCAAACTAGGGCATAGTCATCCCCGCCCCCAATGGTCTTCACAGGTGAGAGAACTAGCCAAAAGGACTCAGTTTCCCTGGTTCTGAATTCCACTGGGGCTTTTGAGAACGCTTTGGGCCATGGAGACTCCATCAGTTCTGAATTTTAAAAATCTCATTTTCTGGAATTCCTTTTATATGTGTATGTTATTTTTAAGCAGGTGGGAGAGCATCTGTAATTGGGGTTTCCCCTAATAGTAACCTTGTCTCTTCATGTTCCATAAATGTGATTAAAATCCTCCTGGGCTGTGGAATACTGCTAGCTGTCCCAGCTGGGGAGATGCTAAGTTATGAGTTCACCATAATGTCACAGGTCTGTGATAGAGGCGCTCAGAGCACAGGCATGTCACTCAATCTGGGGCATGCCAGGAAAGCTTCCTGGAGGAAGTTAATCTCCAATCAGGGTCTTAAAGTAAGGTGGGAGGGGAGTTCCAGGCAGAGAAAACAGTACATGCTAGGTCCTAAAGAAGAGAGGCTACACTGTGTGCAGGGAAACAGCAGACATTCAGTGTTTCTACACATAGTGAGGCAGGAGGTGGTGAACACGGTGGAGCAGCAGGTGACAGATAGGAGGGTGTTATCATGCTGACTGGAGAGACACTGAAGAGGTGAAACTGGTGAGATTTGTGGATTGAGAGGGGGAGAAGTTAGGAAAGAGAGGTCTCAGCTGGCTGAGTTTTGGACGGCAGAAGATGATATCATTCCTGAAGAGGAGCTGTTGGGGTGAAGAAGATGCTGATAGCCATCAGCGGTGCCCGGTGAGGCTTACCAAGTGCGGGCCCTTCTTTCAACATCTACATGTGTGAACACACTTAACCCTTATGACAACCGGGGAGGGAGGCTCTGTTTTTACTCTGCTTTCATATGTGGGGAATTAATGTGTCCTGTCCAATGTGAGCAAGTTCCAGGTGGAGATTTGAGCTTGGGCCATAGGACTCAGAGCCTGGTACCCTTGACCCCTGTACCCAGAGGCTCATCACCTAATGAGCTTGGTTGTTGCCTGAGCATTAGAGTCTGGCTGGCAGCCGGATCCCTGGGTAGGAGCTCAGGAGAAAGGCCTGGGACAGCAGCATCGAGGGTGAGGGCTTCTGGGAGAAGCTGGGAGAGCGAGGAGGGTGTGGCACTCGGGCTGAGGCAGCAAAGCATTTCTAGGAACAGCAGCTGGGCCACAAGGCCACAGAGAGGCTCTGGGAGCGAAGCTGAAGAGGGTCTGCTGGTCTCGGTCACTGTGTCCGGGGCATGAGCAGGGTCAGAGGAGGCAAATGGAAGAGAGGGCTGAGAGGAGGGGGGAGCCCAGCAGTGTCCACTAGCCTGTTCAGGTCCCAAACTGGAAAGGGAGGGTGAGAAGTTTTTGTACTTTTGAGGGGGAGAGAGCAAAGTATGTTTCTAGGCTAAGGAGGGCAGGATGGAAGCCAGGGGACATAGCAATGGAGCCAGTCCTGGCAGGGCAGGGCCCTGGCCCTGATGCCGTCTTGCTCAGATTGGTCCTTTTCTTCTGGCTCTCACATCCCCATGGACTTTGTGGCCTGTGGTGTTCAATTGACTTGGAGGTGATTTGGCTGCTTGGCAGCAGCTGACATATGATTTGCTTCTAGCCCAGCTTTGTTGGAGCAATGAGAGACATCAAGGGTCCTGTGGCTGGTAGTGGCGCTAGAGCTTGGCCTCCTCTGTCCTGAGCACCCGGTCCTCCTCCTGAGTCCCTCAGGCCTGAAGGAGTCAGTGTGTCCCTCACTGGCCGGTTGATCTTGAAGGCCTCCTGCCTGGTGCGGTTCTTGCTCATCTACCTGGGTAAATCAAAGTCGGGAGAAGAGAACTCACTCCCCAAGACATGGCGAGATGTGAGCCTGAATTGCTGTAAGAGTCTGAGGTCACCGATGGGAGTATTTAAACGCTGAATCCTTTAGGAAGTTACCAATCTGAGTTTATCCTATGGATTTTTATTAAGCACCAGCTGTTTGCTTAGTCTGACATAGGTGTGAATATTCATGAGAAAGAGACACACAAGAAGTGACCTCTGCAGCGAAACAGTGTGACAAGCGCAGGCTCTGCAGCAAGAGGCTCCTGGCCCTTGCCTGTGTCACTTGATGGCTAGGTTACTTTGCCTTTGAATACTGTAGCTCACCTTTAAAATACCCTCATCTTAACAGTACAGAGTCGTTCAGGTAGGATTGTTTTTTTGGTGGCAAGTCAAAAATCCAACTCACACTGGCTAAAGAATAGAATAATTTGCTATTGTTTATTGTAACAGAAAATTATGGGAATACATTGTGAAACAGGTTTCAGGCATGGCTGGATCCAGTGGCTCCATCAGAGTCACCATCATCTCCTCTCTAATCTCTCAACTCTGCTTTTCTCGTTAGTGTGTTTGTTCCTGGGCGGTTTTCTCTGCTGTAAGATGACAGCCAGGAGTGTGCTTCTTCGTCAGCTGCAAAGGTCTAAGAAAGGGCCCTGAAAGCTGCTCATGAACCGGTCATGGTTGCCCTGGGGGTGAAGCAGCATCACCTGCCCACCCTGGGTTCAGCACCCTCCCGTCATGCAGGCAGGAGAGCGTTCTAGAGAAGAAAGGACAGCCCAAACAGTGGATGCCCACCTCACCTACCAGCCAGCTAGGGGCTGTTGGGAGGATTAAACGAGCTCAAGTTTATTTAAAAACAAAACAAAACAAAACCCAGCACACTGCCTGACACATAAGTTCTCAGTAAAAGGTAGATACCAATATTATATTAGCAGTATTAGTCCCTGTGGCAGGGTCTAATGAAAGATAATGATATGCATAATGATGATGGTAATGGATTCTTAGTTAGCAAAAACAAACGGAGCCCCTCTGAGGCTGTGCTGAGCCTGCATCCCTGACGCCATCTCTTGGCAGCTCTGAGGGTGCCACCCACTGAGGGCTTCCTGGAGGAGGAAGAGTGGCTCTCTGCCTTGTCAAGCCTCCAGGGGGCTGGGCCTGCAGGGCAGTCAGATGGCTTTTCATTTACTCCCTGATTCACACTGCAACACACCGGGCCCTAAGTGTGTGGGGCACTGACCGGTGGGTGTCAGAGCAAGCAAAGCTGTCTGTGTGATCCTGAGTGAGGAGCAGACATGTGCTCGAGGACAAATGAGAAATCCTGATTGTGTCGAATACTGGGTGACTGGATGAAGAAAATAAGCTGGAGTGGGCCACGCCAGTGGACGGGAGCAGGGCAAAGTCAGGGCCAGCTGCAGCCTCTGCAAGGAGACTGAGGCTGAGAAGAGTCTCAGCTGATGGCATCGTAGACTTTTGTCCAAGACCTGGACACTAGAGCTGCCACTCTGCACCCCTTCCCTGTAAGGGAGAGTGAGACCAGATTGTGGTGCAAAGGCCCAGTGGCCAGCATGAGTTTAACTGGGTGACACTCCTGGTGCCTAGAGGTGCACACTTGGTCAGGCTGTCAGACTTCTGCCTCCCAGGAGCAGCACCTGGAGACTCAAGTGGCCACTCTAAATGCTGTCTTGGTCCCTTTATCATAAGAGCTCTATAAACCCAGCAGTTTGGGCCTCCAGGCCTCCCCAGTCTGTGTCTGCCTTCCCCCTCCATGTGCACTGCCAGCCTGGACCACCGTCCAGTGCACCCCTCTGCCTGTCCCCTGGCCTTTCTGCTGTCTCTGCCCTGTCTCTTTCAGGCCACTGTGCCCAGCGGCTCCAGACTCCTCCTGTCCCATCCTTCCCCTCCTAGGTTTCCAGATCAGCAACTGAAACTATAGGATGGCCAGTTACATTTGAATTTCAAATAAGCAACCAGTTTTTCAGTACAAGTACAGTCAGCCTTCCGTATCCGCCTGTTCTGCATGGGTGAAACCAACCATGGATTGAAATATTCAGAAAAATATTTGTGTCTGTAATGAACGTGTACAGACTTTTTTTTTCTTGTCATTATTCCTAAATAATTCTGTGTAGCAACTACTTCTGTGGCATTCATGCTACTTGGGTGTTATAAGCAGAGGTGTGTTGAAGCAGGGAGGAGGCTGTTCCATAAGGGACTGGAGCACCTGCAGTTGATATCCATAGGGGTCCTGGGACCAATCCCCTGTGGATTCTGAGGGATGCTGCCTTTCCACAGTATTGCATGGGACCTACTAAAAATTACTTGTTATCTGAAATTTAAATGTAACTGGCCATCCTGTGTTTACCTACCAACCCAAGCCTCCCTCCCCCGTGTCCCTGTTCCCCAGGCTACCTTGGGAAGAGCAGTGGTGTACCTTCTCTTCTCCTTTGAAGAGCTTTCAAGTGCTTTGTGGCCTTTTATTCACTATTTTAAGAGTTTTTAGCTAAAGAAAATAAACACTATTTTGGTGTGTGTGTGGTGCTACGTATCGAACCCAGGGCCTTGCACGTGCTAGGCAGGTACCCCACCACTGAACTACATCCCTTACTTTTTATTGGAGTTGATTGTGTGCTCACATGCAGATGCACCTTTACCCAGTTTCCCCCACCGGTCACATTTTACAGAACTAGAGCCCAGTGTCACTACCAGGATATTGACATTGGTTCCGTCAAGCTGCAGAACGTTTTCATGGCCACAGGAATCCCTCCTGGGACCCTTTTTACTTTCTTTTAAAGAAAGAGAGAAAGAGAGAGAGAGAAAGAATCATCAGTTTTATTTATTTTTTTCTTGTGGCCTTTGTTTCTCTGACACTTAGTTGTGTATGTGGTGCTGGAATTCGAACCCAGGTCCTTGTGCATGCTAGGCAAGCACTCCAACTGCTGAGCCAGTGCTCCAGCCCCTATTTATTTTTTTAAAGGAAAGAGAGGATATCAAGTTTATTTTTTTCATCTGGCCTTTGTTTATCCAACACTTAGTTGTGTGCATGGTGCTGGGATCCGAACCGGGGTCCTCACATATGCCAAGCAAGTACTTAACCGCAGAGCCACCACTCTAGCCCCACTGTTACCTTTTTATAGCTATGGCCATTTCCCACCTGCCCCCATTCCTGCCTTACCCAGTGGAAACCACTAACCTGGTCTCCACTTCTATAATTTTATCGTTTCTAGAGTGTTATATGAATGGGATCATGTAAGTTTCCATTGTCTCTGGGAAAGTGCCTGGGAATGCAATTGCCGGGACTGTAGTTTGTTTGACTTTTTTTTTTTTTAAAGAGAGAAGGACAGCGAGAGAGAGAGACGGAGAGAATCCATTTTTATTGACTTTTTCACATGGCTTTTGTTGCTCTGACACTTAGTTGTGTACGTGGGTGCTGGGGTTTGAACCCGTGTACTTGCGCATGCCAGGCAAGCGCCGTAACCGCCGAGACACTGCTCCAGCCCGTTTGACTTTTTAAAGAGATTGACACACTGTTTGACAGAGGTGCCTTCTGTGTCCCCACCAGCATAGGACAGGTCCAGCTTCTCCTCGATGTCCCCAGCATTTGTTTTGTCACGGATTTTTATGTTAGCCAGCCTGATAGGTGTGTAGTGATCTCCCATTGCAGTTTTGATTTGCATTTCCCTGATGACTAATGATGCTGAGACATCTTTTCATGGGCTTATTTGCCATCTGTTTATCCTCCGTGATGAAAGCTTTCTTCATATCTTTTGTCCTTCTTCTAATTGGATTGTTTACTTTTTTACTGCTGACTTTTGCAGTTCTTGATATATTTTAGGTCCTAGTCCGTTGTCGGATGTGTGATCTGCGAATATTTTCCCAGACTTGTCATTTCATCTTAGCAGAGTGATTGCCAAGTGAAAGTTTTTAGTTTTTATCGAGTCCGGTTTATCAGTTTTTCCTTTTAAGGGTTGTTTTAGTCACCTTTTCCATTGCTGTGACCCAAGGACCTGACAAGAACAATTTTAGGAGGAGAAGTTTATTTAGGGACTCATGGTTTTGGAAGTCTTAGTCCACAGGCGGCCGGCTCCATTCCTCCGGACTCCAGGTGAGGCTGAATGTCATGGTGGAAGAGTGTGGCAGAGGGAAGCGGCTCAAGGTGTTGCCAGGAAGCAGAGAGAGAAACTCCATGCCAGATAGAAAACACATACCCCAAAACATGCCCCCAGTGACCCACCTCCTCCAGCCGCACCCCTGTCTTCAGTTTCCACCCAGCTGATCCCCGGCAGGGGATTGATTCTCTGATGGGGTAAGGCCCTCATATCTCAATCATTTCACCTATCAGCTTTTTTTTTTGCATTATCTCACGTATTAAGCTTTTGGGGGACACCTTTCATCCAAACCATAGCAAGAGTTGCAACTTTGATGCCAAATTTAAGAATTCTTTGCTTAACCGTATGTCCCACAGTATTTTCTCCTGTGTATTTTTTCTAAAAGTTTTGTAGTTTTTATGTTTCATATTTTCGTGTATGATGCATTTTGAATTAATTTTTATTTAAGGTGTGAGACTTAGGTTGAGAGTCCCCCTCTCCCCCCACCTACCTACAAGGGTCCTGTTGCTGAGTTATTTCTGCACCTCTGTTAAATACCATTTTGGCATTTTTGTGGGTTTATTTTTGGGCTCCCTTGATCTATGTGTGTGTTTCTCTGTCAGTATGGCAATCTTGATTACTTTATTTATAGAATAAATCTTGAAATTGAGTAGACTGATTCCTTCTTTTTTATTGATTGTTTAAAAAAATTTTTTTAGCTCTCTCACTTCCTTTAGTTTTCTGTTTTTCCAATTTTAGAATAATCTTTGTCTATATTTACAAAAGTTTCTGCTCTGATTTTCTCGCAGACTGTGTTAAATGTGTAAATGTGTATATCAGTTTGGGAAGAGCTGACATCTTCACCGTGTTGAATCTTCTCATTCATTATATGGCATGTGACTTTCATTCCTCCATCTACTTGGATCTTCTTCGACTTCTTTCATATTCAGCTTATTATACCTATTTAGTTTTTTTTTAAAGAGAGGGACAGTGAGAGAGAAAGAAAGACAGAATCAGTTTTATTTAGTTATTCATGTGGTCCTTGCTGCTCTGACACGTTGTTGTGTACATGGTGCTGGGGTTTAGAACCCCCATACTTGGGCATGCCGGGCATGCCAGGCAAGCACCGCAACCACCGAGCCACTGCTCCCGCCAGCCCCACCTATTTAGTTTTTGATAGACTAAATATTTCATTTAATTTTTTTAGCAATTGAAATTATATATATATATATGTATGTGTGTATACACACACACACACACACACACACACACACACATATATATATATATTTTTTTTTTTTAAGAGAGAGGGACAGGGCTGATGGTGGAGAGGTGGCTCTGCAATTACAATGCTTGCCTGGCATGGGCAAGTACATGGGTTCAAACCCCAGCACCATATATACAACAAGGTGTCCGAGGAATGAAGGTCACATGAAAAACTAAACAGAGATTGCTTCTCTCTTTCTCTCTGTCTCTCTCACTGTCACCTCTTTCTTTAAAAAGAGAGAGACAAAGAGAAAGAAAGAGAGTCAACTTTATTTAGTTTTTCATGTAGCTGTTGTTGCTCAACACTTCATTATGTATGTGGTGCTGGGGTTCGAATCTGTGTCTTTGTGTATGCCAGGCAAGCTCTGAAACCTCTGAGCCACTGCGCCAGCCCCAGTATTACATTTTAAATTTTGTTATTTACATGTTTCATCAGTTCTGTATTTTTTTTAGGTTCTGTGGAATTTTCTGTGTAGACTATCATGTGATCTGTAAATAGTGACAGTTTTATAGATTCCTTTCCTAGCTGTATGTCCTTTGTTTCCTTTTCTTGCCTTATTGCTCTGGCTAGACCTTCCAGCACTACTGAATAAGAGTAGTGAGAGTGGCAATCCTTGTCTTGCATCTGATCTTAGGGATAAATCATTTTGTCTTTTACAATTGAGTTAAATATCTGCTGTAGATACTTTTAAAGATACTCTTCATCAAGTTGAGGAACTTCCTCTCTATTCCTATTTTTCATAAATACATGTTGGATTTTTTCTATTTTTTTCTGTACTGTATCTCTTGCTGCAATCATGTCATTGTTTTCTCATTAGTCTGCTGATGTGGTGGATCACACTAACTGATTTTCAGATGTTGAACCAGCCTTGCAGCCTTGGCCTACACTGTACTTGGTCATGGTGTAGACGTCTTTTTTTTTTTTTTTTAATCTTTTGCTGATATTTACCTATTCTTTTTGCTAATATTTTGTGAAGGATTTTCACGTCCATATTTGTGAGGGATATTGGCGTGAAGTTTTCTTTTGTTTTTATTCTATCTTTGTCAGGTTTGGTGTCCCGCAGTGCTAGCATTATAAAATGAATTGGGAATTGCTCTTTACTCTTCTGTTGTCTGAAAGAAATTGCGTAGAATCGGTGTCGCTTCTTCTCTCAGCCTTCTTTAGAATTATCCAGTGAAACAGCCTGGGTCTGCAGATTTCCTTTTAGAAAGTTTTAAATTATGAGTAATTCAATTTCCTTACTAGTGATAGGGATATTCAAATCATTTCATATTGCATGAGTTTGGGTAGTTTGTTTTCCAAAGAATTAGTTTCCCCTGTTTTGTCAATTTACGTACATGGTGTTGTTCGTAGCATGATTCCCTTCTTACCGTTTTGGTGTCTACAAAGTCTGTCACGCATCTACCTCATTCCTGATCATTGGTACTTCGTTTCTTCTTTCTCTTTTCAGTCTTCTTACAGATTTGTCAATCTTACTGATTTTTTTCAAATAACCAACTGTTTAACTGATTTTCAGTTTTGTTTTTCTGTTTTCAATTTCATGATTTTTGATCTGCTCTTTATCATTTCTTCCCATCTGCTTGCTTTGCATTTATTTTGCTCATCTTGGTCTAAATCTTTGCGATGGAATTGTGTTGATTTTAGACATTTTATCTTTCCTAAATTTACTACTATTAATTTCCCTCTTAGCATTGATTTAACCGCATCCCATAAATTTTAATGTGTTGTAGTTGTATATTTATCCTGCTCAATGTATTTTATTTTATTTATTTATTTTTTTAAATCAATTTTATTTAGTTTTTCATGTGGCTTGCGTTGCTCTGACACTTCGTTGTGTATGTGGTGCTGGGGTTTGAACCCGCATCCTTGCACATGCTGGGCAAGCGCCATAACCACAGAGCCACCGCTCCAGCCCTGTTCAATGTGTTTTAGATATTTTTCTGGAATGCCTTCTTTGGCCCATTATTATTTTAGAAATATGTTATCTAGTTTTCAAGTGTTCGGAGGTTTTCACGTAATCTTTCTATTATTAATTTCTAGTTTGATTCCTTTGTGATTGTGAAAACCACTGTGTATGATTTCGGTTCTTTCAAAAGTGTTGACGTTTGTTTCATGGCCCAGGCTGTGGCCTGCTTGGTGTATGTTCTTTGAGCACTTGCAAAGAGTGTGTGCTCTCTTTTGCTGGGTGGAGTATTCTGCAGCTGTTAGCGCCTATTAGTCAGTGGCGTTATTGAATTCTTCTGAATCTTTGTTGATTTCCTGCCACATTCTGTCGTTCACTGAGAGACTTCTAAAGCCTCCTACTGTAATTGTGGATATATCCATTTTTCCTTTTGGTTCTGTTATTTTTTTTATTTTTTTGTTTTTTGGCATTACTGCGGATTGAACACAGGAGCACTGTACCACTAAGCTACAGCCCCAGCCCAGCCCCTCCTCACTTTTTTTTTTTTTTTTTTACATTTTATTTTAAGACAGGGTCTCGCTAAGCCAACCCTTAACTTGCAAACCTTCTACCTCAGGCTTCCAAGCAGCTGGAATTACAGGCATGTGCCACTGCACCTGTGCTCATATTTTAATACTTTCATGGTAATTTAACTACCTTTTCATCAGATAAGGTCCTTTTCTGTCTCTGCTAATTACTTTTTTGTTTTGAAGCTTACTTTATTCAAGCAATATAGCCCTTCTGGTTTCTTTTGACTATGAGACATACCCCGTCCATCCTTTTGTTTTCTTTTTTTTTTTTTTTT